>WEIS01093338.1:20214-40592 GCA_013389965.1 Todus mexicanus
TGGACACCAGCGGGATGCTGAACCATTCACAACCACTCTCTGCGCCCGGTCATCCAGCCAGTTTCTAACCCAGTGAAGGGTGCACCTGTCCAAGCCATGGGACAATTCTTTGAGAACAGAACTACTACTAGTATTTTGTTGTTTGGGGTTTTTTTTAATTTAATGAAGCCCTTTATGTCTCATTCATGTTCTTTGTCACTGTATAATTACAATTTTAAAATTTATTCATTATAGCAATTCTGAAAATACACTTTTTAAAATTTGGATAATTTCAACCAGGACAATCCTGAAGTGACCTCCCTGTGTGTGCTGCCAAATGTGTATAGCACGAGATGCAAATTTATTTCAAATGCTACATGTATTTACTTTGGACAAACATTTCTCTCTATATTCTGAAATACGTAGCACAAAGATACTACCCATGGAATGACAGAAATGGACAGGAATCTGTAGAAAAGTGACCACATCCTCCCACCTTAAAATTAAATTGTTACACATTTAAAAATGTTTCATAAAGACAAAAGAAATTACTGCATTTCATGTCTCTTAGTTCCCAAATTATGGTTTTGGTTGCAGTTTGATGCAGATTTAAGGTGCCAGTTGTCAATCCACATGTTTTTATTATTCTGTGTAGGTCCACAAGGAGATCCTGGATTTCCAGGTCCTGTTGGTGATATGGGGTCAGTTGGACCCACTGGTCCTGCAGGCCTGCTGGGAAGACCAGGACTTGATGGAAGAAGTAAGAGAAGTATGGGATAAAGGGTGATCTATAACCAGTAGGAGAAAAAATGGCAAGAAGAAAACTGTCACCAATAGGAAGGACTTGACCTCTACAGAGAGTTCTATAAAAATACGAGCTCAGCACTTAGCGACCAAAAAAGAACCAAAATAATTATTGATGTTCTGTTTGGATCACTAGAAAAGGAACAGAAGACAAAGCAGAATGCTCCCACACACTGTAAATCCACGTGTGCCTGTATTTGGAGTGCTGTGCTCAAAAATTCTATCCTGCACCTCAGAAAGATACAAAGGAAGGTGATGGGGCTGACTCTGCTCTCTATAAGGAACTAGAATAACTGGGATGTCTGGAAAAGAGATAATGAGGAGGAGCCTCCTTTCCTGGGAATCCTGGAAAACCTAAAGATTTAGATTTAAGTCTTTGTTATAGAAACTCTTCTTCAGGACAGTTCTGACTGGTCTGTAATTTCCTCCGTGCTATCCTGGAGTAATCGTTACTATGAAGCTGTATGGGCCATATACCATTGTTTTTTTCTTACAGGTCTACCTGGCCTGCCAGGAATGAGTGGGGTGCCAGGACCTCAAGGTTTTCCAGGTGACCCTGGTTTCCCTGGACCAGGTGAATCAATCCCAGGAAGTCCTGGATTTCCTGGACCACCAGGCCTACCAGGACAGCCAGGAAGACAAGGCTTACCTGGACTACCCAGTAGGTTCAGCAGCCATTCATATGGCGAGAATATGATTAACAGATAAATCTATTAATAGATTTGTTGCTTTGTTGGTCCTACAAAAAAAATAGAGGTGAAAAGTGTGTTTTGACGGATATATCAAACTTTACACATGATGTTCCTACTAGTGGTCCATCAGTGAGATGTCAAGATTTTAATCATTTGCTGGGTGATTTAAACCCACAAAGTGCCATAATGAAAAACATCCCTAAAAAAATATATCACCTGAAGTTAAAAACACAGCAAACCAGGGAGGAAACCCAAATCAGCATCCTTTAGTAAAGAAGCAAGAGTAGTAAAGTTCTATGGTGGAAAAAGGAAGTAGTGGTAGCAATGAAAAAACAAATGCATCAACATCAACTCCAGCCAGAGTGACCCCTGTAGCACCATCTATAAACAACAGCTTGTAAAGCATTTCATAAGACCTCTGGCTTTTCACGTGAGGGTAACAAGATAAGGGAACAGAGAACACGTGACCTAAGTTGTGGAAATGGTCAACCTGGTTCATATGAGCTGTACAATCTGTTCTTTCAAAGGTGTGATCTGTACTGAGAGAGGGATCCCTGGAGAACCTGGAGCAAAAGGTCAGACAGGCCTTCCGGGAAGAAAAGGCAATAAAGGAGAAAAGGGTAAGTATGCCTGGACGGTACCAATTCGAATATGAGACCTCTGCGGGATGCACCACACCTAAATTTGCAAGAAGTTTACAGTAACTTGGAGGATAAGTCCCGTCATTGGCCTGTTGGCATTGGGGCTTCTAAGTCAGTAGAGTCACGGCAGGGCAGCAGCTACCCAGCACTGTGAGAAGACTGATCCACTTCATGCCTTTGAAGGCCGTAATGAGATGAAACGGTCTGTGCGCTGCTCACACAGCAAAGAAAAAGGACACTGCTATTTTTTTGTGTATTAATTATGCAACTGTTTCAATGTAATTTTGACTCATTCATGTAGGAAATCGAGGCCTCTGCTCATGTGCTGCTGGTCCTCCCGGTCCCCGTGGTTTGCAAGGACCTGCAGGTACTCCAGGACAGAAAGGACAAATGGGATACCCTGGAAGACACGGAGAAAAGGGCGACCCAGGCTTATCTGGTGCAGTGGGATCTCCAGGGCTCCCTGTGAGTAGTTTACATGAGTTGCAGTAAATAAATAACATCAAGTTACCACTTCGGAGGCATTTAACCAGACTGGTGGAGGAACTGCCCTTTTACTTGGTGGCCTTTTGAGCCTGTGTAAGTTGCATGTGGTAAAATGTGTTTACCCACCTGTCCTGGTAGAAGCTCACCTCCTCACCCATGACCAAATGCAAACCACACTCTGCTTGGAGAGCACAAATCAGCATAAAAATAGAGAAAAGTACTTCTTCTCCCCTCTAAACCCCCTTGAAGCTACAGGTTCTTCTGACAATACCAGGTACCTAACTAGATGTATATGAAATTTTTAACTGGCAGCTTTGTGAGCTTTCACTTTGCAAAAAATCATCACTTACCTGCAGCCACCGTGATCCCTTCTGGGAGGACGTCCCCATCCAGCAGCCACTGCACTCCAGAGATCCCTTCCAATGTAGCCTTGGGGGACCATGGGGTAAAGCCTGCAGTGGGAAGAGTTTGTGAATCATTTACATCTTCATATTCCTGCATTTACAGCAACAGCTGTTTACAGCCACAGACCCATTGCAGCATTATGATTTCTTACCGATGTGTGTTCGTGCATCTGGCAGAGTCAGGCTGCAGCGGGCATGTGCCATTCACACACCTCTGCACAGACATCCAAAGGGAGAAGAGTTTCTTTTCGTTGCATTACTCTAACTGGTCCAGCTTTGGGAAGCAATGCAAAAGCAAGAGAGCAAGAACTGATTTCCCCCCTCAATTCTCCCACTTGTTCCTTGCTGGAGTTAACTGCCAATTTTAATTTGTTTTTCGTCATTGGTAAGGGAGCGGCTGGTTCTGCTGGACTACGTGGTGAAAAAGGAGAGAAGGGTGATCCAGGAAGAGTTAGAATGAAAGGTAAACACACATTATCATTAGCCTTTTTGTTTCCTATACGATACCACGACAAGAGGGTGAGAAAACCATATTTATCTACTCTTTAATGAAGTCATTAGTTCAGTAAGTTACTAAAGCCCAGAGGTCATACATCACCGTATTCATTTCCTTCTTGCTCAGATCAGAGTGTTTTGTGGTTTCTACTCCATAGTTAAGCCGTAAACCAGTTTTAACAGCTTGTTATTGATGCTAACAAACAACTTCTCATGTCTTGTGATTGATAATCAGTCTTATAGAGATTGGTATTGCAAAGACTGAGCAGAACACAGTTCCTGTGAAAGCATGAAGAAATATTGTTGTATAGAAGCTCCCTCCCTGAAGTGTCATATGCTGATCTCCCAGCTGTTACCTCAGCTTCAACCACCAACATCCTTCCTGGGAAAAAACACAACAGCTATTCAGAATCCTGCTCCTATTTCTAAAAACTGCTCTTGACCAGGCACAGAAGAGAAACAATAGGCCACCAGTTGCACAGCTGGAATTCCTGTAATGACATCAAACCCCCTCCACAGTTATGGTTATGGTTTGCAAAAGAAACAGAGAACAAAAAATTACAGCAATCCAATGGCACAGCTTAGTTAGAAATGCTAAACTAATTATTCGGGCAAAAGACTGCCTGTCTTATTGTTTGTGAACAGTCAGCTTAGCTTTGGGTGCCTGTGTTTGTTTACAGGCGCTAGAGCAGGGCAAAATATTTGCTATTTGTTTGCCAGGGGTTTCTTGACACAGCAAAGTGAACCTCTGGGTTAGAACAGTCTTTTTATGCAAAAATTACATTTTTGTAAATACCAGTGGAAGAGAAATCTAGGTGTAAAAATACCCCAACAACAAAAGAACCAAACATCTTTTGGGAATATTGATGCAAATATTCTGCATCATATGGAACTGCAATATCCTGAGTTCACTGAAAGAATAAAACAGACTGATTTCGATAGCAAAATATTTTCACTCTATATATAGCATGAACAAAAGCCACATTCTTGTAGATCCTATAAGCATGTCTTTTACAGAGACCACGCGGTTCCACGAGGTGTCCAATTACACACTGCCTTCCTAAGACTGAAATAACTCCTTAAGGAAATGCAGATTCAATAACTGGAAATTGTCATACAGATAGCATGAACCCAGCATTGATCTGAACAAAAATAAAAATCCCAAACTTACTACAAATACCGTACTTTTTTTTTTTTTCCCCAAATTGTTTTAAGGAGTAAAAGGTGAAAGAGGTCCTACCGGGGCTCCTGGGTATCCAGGCCAAAGAGGAAGCGATGGCAGAGATGGGGAACCAGGATTGCCTGGGGACCAAGGCGCTGAGGTACGTTTGCCGTTCTCGGAATTAGTTTCCGTTTCAGTTAACATATTCTTACGAAAGGCCTAGCTACTTAATGAAAAGTACCGGTTTATTCCAAATTCCTGGCAGATTAATTGCAGTTATCATTTTATGTTAGCTTACATCAAAAGATCATATAGTTTACAGCTGACGAATTATTTCCTTGAAAGCATTACTGTTTATTTTGGTATTCCTGAATATAATTTCTGCATATAATCTGTGCCAATATTATTGGATCAGGAAGAAAAAGAAAAACACATCAAACTCTGCTCTTTGTTCCCATTGCCTTTGAATATTTAAAACTACCAACATCATCCGTGTAGTCACTGAACTGTGGAAGAGTGGTTTCTCCAGATAATACCTAATATGGCTTTTGATAGTCAAAAGAAGGAAAGAAATTAGGTCTTGTTATTTCTTATCAACAATTTCTTTCAGGGCGATTCTGGAGTCCCACTGTCAGGCGATAAAGGATTCCCTGGGGTCCGAGGGCCTCCTGGGGTAAAAGGACAGATGGGACTGCCTGGTTTGGGGTTTCCTGGCCCTCCAGGAATCAGAGGTAGTCCTGGAGACGTTGGTGATACCGGTAACATCGGGCCACCTGGTCCAAAGGGCCAGAAAGGTAATTCTGAATGTTTACGCTAAGAACCTAATAACAAAATGCATGTTTGGTAGCATCCGTAACAGTTTCACATGTATTATATACAGCATTGCTCATTTATACTGAAAACCAGTTTTGGGAAGCTCGATGGTCATGTGAAATACAGCCCCAGAGAGGTACCACCACACCGTGAGCAGTCATCAGTGGACACCAGTGACAACGTGAATTGCCAGGGGCCTGAAACCTGCAAAGTGCCATGTGCACACCATCAGAGCAGTTACTCTCTGGAGTGAAAAGTATTTCTGAGGGTCAGGAGTTGCAATGCAATGCCTTTTTTTTTGCAGAAGGAGCAGGAAAATACAACTTAAGGCTTGGTCTAGTTTCTGGTTATAAAAAATCCCTGCCAGAATTAAAAACCCCTGCGCTGACAGCCATATGTATGACCAGAAACGTATGTACAATTCGGATGAAAGTATTATTTCATTCTTGCAATAGAAACTACTGTAAAGACAAATTTCTGTGACAAGAACATAACTGTATCACAACAATTTGAACCATTACCAGTATTCTATATGAAACAAGTGTCAAGAAAAATATAGCTTAAGATCTTCCATCAAACCTTAAGTAATATGGAAATAATGCATACCAAGAGTCCCTTTCTCTTTACCTGTGCCTATCTAGGTGGCTAGTTTCACAGAAATACTGTGGTAAATGTACAGACTCTACTTATTCCAAAATCAAATAGGGTGGTTTCTTTCTCACTGTTCCTTCAGGTGAGACTGTCTGCATTACGTCGCCATACCCTGGAGACCCAGGTCCCCCAGGTTTTAAAGGTATTCAAGGTATGTCCACAGATGAGAGAATTTGGGGGGTTAACTGAAATGGAGTTTTAAATTGCTAACATTTATATAGCCATGAAGGAACATGGATTAGCGTCTTGAGCTTATCTACACCAATTTAGAAGCAGCGTATAGCTCAGGAGAACACAAGAATTGGAGTTGATACATGTCAGTCACTAGGTTAATATTTACATTTACTTTTTTTTTTCCTAATTTCTCTGGTGATTTGCAGCCTGATGTTTATGGATTAGGGAAAAAGTCCACTTAGAAAAACAGCAGCTGTGCATTTGGTTGTGACTTAAGTGGTGGCTCTTGCCCAAAATGTCAGAAGCAGATGAAATCCACTTGTCTCCAAAGTACATCAATTTGCATAGGGTAAAGATGCCATGCTGCTTCCTCAGATCGTGTATTTTGGAGTTCTGGCAGGTTTTTTACATATTTTTCTTTCTGTTTCCAGGACCAAAGGGTTTAAAAGGACTCCCCGGTCGTCCTGGACCAAACGGCTTTGATGGGCCAAAAGGCTATCGAGGCAGGCCAGGAGCAGGAATCCCTGGGCCAGAAGGTGAATTGTGCTTTTCTGAACCCAGAAGACCTACTGGTCAAGCTATAACACATATGTGCGGGGGGAGGGAGCTACCATGGCAGAGCAGGAAGCGCATTTTCAGCAGAAGCTAACGGAGGAGGAATCTTTACCAGGTTCCCTTTCTTTCCTCCATTGCAGGTGTTAAAGGAACCTAAAGTTCATTGTCCAGAGAGAAAATACATCCAGAAAACTGAGAACAATTAGTATCATTTTAGCAAAGGGATTGAACTGGACAAGAGTAACCTGCAATTTAATGTATGATGTTACTTTTCTTTGCAACACGATAATTTAAATCCGGTTGAATTTGCATTATAATATTCCACAGCTTGGGGGGAAAAAACCCCCACACAAACAAACCACAACCAAATAACATCCAACTTCTGAATTATGCCCTATTTGAATTTACAAATCCTGTCAACAGGCTTTCGAGGTGAAGCTGGTGATCCTGGCGATGAAGGTGAAAGAGGATCTACAGTTGATGGCAAACACGGCCCTCCGGGTCCACCTGGCATAGATGGTCAGAAAGGTGTTCCAGGGGATACCACATATGGTCCTCCAGGAATCCCAGGCAATCGGGGACTGCCAGGACCCCCTGGTGCACAAGGACCAAGGGGTGATCCGGGCATTCCTGGGTTTCAAGGTATGAGCCAGTTTTTATGAAGCATTTCCATGCGTTCAAAGGACAAAATCAGGCCCTGATTCAGATAAAGCTCACTCTTACCTGGATCCGTCACGGTGGCTGTCAACAGTACGCTCTGTTTTTACGTTGACATTTTTGCAGTTGAGGTTGATCAGCCACTGAGGAGATCTGCCCTGCAGGGAGGAGAGAAGCATCCTTTACCCAGTCCCTGGGGTAACAGCACAGCTTCCAATTCTTACTTCTGTTGCTGCCTAGAGGCCATCTGGGCTACAGGCTGACCCAGTGCTGTGTGGGGTCCTGCCCCTTCACATCAGGACTAGCTGTAAAGTCATCCTCGCCTATGGCTGACTGTTGAATTGGCTTTTGCTCCTTAAAGAAGCTCTCCACAACAGCCAATTCTAGATTGCAGGAAAGCATCGCTTCTCATAAGCTATGCCAGAACTAGAGGATTAATAAGATGTTACAAAAACTGAACATCTGAATTTCAACATTACAGTCAGGAGTTCTGAGGGGTGATGAGAAATGGAAATAAAACTTTTTACAATGTTTTTTTTTGGTTTGTTTCCAGGACAGACTGGTACACCAGGATTTCCAGGTGTCAAAGGTTTTAGAGGCCCAGAAGGTGATCCAGGAGCCCCAGGCTGCCCAGGCTTCCCTGGTCCACCATGTGTCACAGGCTTACCAGGGCCACCAGGACTCAGAGGTGTCTCAGGCTTGCCAGGACCTCAAGGTACACAACATCCATCAGGTTGTTGGGGATTTTTCACAGGGTTCTTCTACTGATCTGCCTCTCCCTAAAGAAATACAAGAAAACAAACATTGCAGGTGTAAAGATCTAAGCAGAGCCAGGACTCCAGCATGGTAGCAAAGTTTCCAAGTTACTTTGCCGTGTTTGATGACACTCAAACTTACACCAAAATCTATGACTTCATAGTTTTTAAGTACAATTGCTGAACCCTTTCCCTGCTTTTACACGCATAAATTAAAGCTCTTTTCCTCAGGCTTACCAGGCTTTAAAGGTCAGAGGGGAGACAAAGGTCTAGCTGGGCCACCTGGAATCAAAGGTCTCAAAGGCTCCCCTGGCTCACAAGGTGCACCAGGTCTTCCAGGCTCCCGAGGACTTCCAGGACTTCCAGGCAATAGAGGACCACCTGGTTTCCCAGGACAAACAGGTATGTTAAACATCCTGCAGAAGGCCTCATCTGTATCTTCTCTTGTAGAGGGAGCTGTTGCCACTGCTGTTAAAACTGGGAAGTCCTCTGCACCCTCCTCCCTTTCTAGCTTCGACAATAAGACCCTGCAGCAGGGAAAGGGCAACAGTAACAGAAATTATAGAGTCACAGACTGGTTTGGGTTGGAAGGGACCTCCCAAGCTAATCTAGTGCAATGCCCCTGGCAGGGAGCAGGGTCATCTGCAACCTGAGCAGGTTGCTCAGAGCCCCCAACAACATCCCCTGCAATGGGGACAGGGATGGGGCAGCGACCACCTCTCGGGGCAACCTGGGCCAGGCTCTCCCCACCCTCAGCACCAACAATTTCTTCCTTTGATCAAATCTAAATTTCCTCTCGTAGTTTAAACCACCCCCCCTCGTCCTGTCCCCACAGGCCCTGCTCCAGAGTCTGTCCCCATCTTTCTGCCAGGCCCCTTGAAGCCCTGCAAGGCCCCCAGAAGGTCTCCATGGAGCCTTCTCCTCTCCAGGCTGAACAACTCCAACTCTCTCAGCCTGTCTTCAAGCACGAGATGTTCCAACCCTCCGATCATTTTTGTGGCCCTCCTTTGGACCCTGCCTTTTGCTTTAAACTTCTCCTTAGCATTTAACAGCATCCATAACAGGCTGAGTATGCCAACAAAGCACTTCCTATTGCCAGGAAGCAAAGGGATTCCAGGACCCCAGGGATTCCCAGGACTCCCAGGAACACAAGGCCCAACGGGAATCTCTGGTGTAAAAGGTGAAGAAGGAAGAATGGGTCCACCTGGACCTAGTGGAGAATGTGGGGATTTTGGAATAAAAGGTTTGTAAAAATCTGCTTCACTCTAATGCTACTGCAGCGTTTAGTGTTGCTACTGCTGCATTAGGAATATGTTTACCTTTTATTCTTGTTACAAGGGCATATTCACTGCTGTTTTCAGAGATACGAACTGCTAAATCCAGGTATCTCACCTGTGAATGCACAATGAGAAATAACTAAAGACAATTTAATTCCACTCAGATCAATAGGGGCATTTAGCACTAAAATCGGAGTAAGATCACTTATCGAAACCTTGAATTTTGTCCTGTACCCATCTGAAACTTTTGATTTTTCATGTTTTCTATCATACTATGTTCTTCAATCTATGTAAAACATACAGGAAATAATCTCTCTCAATATTAATATAGGAAAGAGTGACCATCTCCAGGGTGCAGTCACAGGCAGCAGCACACTGTGGAGTGGACAGTACAATTGCCATCCTTCGTATTCCATTCAAGCAGGGAATAATTCTGATTTAACGTCAGCTGGGTTACCACTGAATTAACTAACAAGCAGAGGATAGTAAATTCTGTTACCAGTGATCCTGCCGGAACAGCTGAGAACTGCCTTAGCATTTGAAGGCCTCCTCTGCCAGGGAAGTCTTCACTAACTTGAATTTTTAATTAGGATTTTCTTACATTCTGTCTGTTTGGCTCACAGGTGAAAGAGGGCCTCCAGGAGACAGTGGCTCCGTTAACATCCGTCTCGAGAAAGGACAAAAGGGGGAACCAGGGTTTCCCGGCAAGGATGGATTTAGAGGCGAAAGCGGTAAGTGCGTGAAGCAGTGCCGTGCGTACACACACGTCCATCTGACAGACATCACCAGTGTTTTTCACAGGTTTGGACTTGTAGTTGCAGTAGCATCCAGCAAACTTTTTTTGGTTATAAATTCTTAAACTAGCAGGCCAATTTCTTCAGAATCGGCAAAGTATGAAAGCGCTGCCACGTTCCAAAGAGACGTCAAATAACAGCCTGACTGTGTTGGTCATTATCTTGTTCTGCAATTACCTGCAGGTGAAAAAGGTAATACTGGTTTCAGAGGCACCCCAGGATTTCCAGGCAAGAATGGTGTCCCAGGACTGCCCGGTGGCCATGGTGACACAGGAGTGATGGGGTTTCCCGGATCACGAGGTTTCCCAGGACCAAAGGGCTTTCAAGGCGGCATGGGTTTTCAAGGACAACCAGGTGACCAGGTAAACAAAGTGGTGGTGAAGTGTCCTGGACTTTGCAGTTATCTCCTCCCTCCAAGGAATACAATGAAGGGAACTTCTGTTGTACTTACCCACTAGATGTTGCTCCTGAGAAGGGACTGACAGTATCATAGGAAAGGCAAATTCCTTAATGCAACACTTTGAGGACATTTTAGCAGGAACTTCAGAGTCCACAGAGGGCTCCCCCCTCTCCCAGCTGCGTGTTGTGATTTTGTTCTGCTGCCACTTGGTGGAAGCCCAGGCCACACTGCACTAATTAGGGGGGCAAAAAATGGATGCACAATCAAGTCTTTAACATTATTTATAAGAACACATTGACAAATCCCTTGCTGCAGAAATCGTGACACAGCAGCAGCACAAGTACGGAATTAGTATGTTGCTTCTGCGTCCTATCTGCTATGTGGAGCAGCCAAGCCGAGAGCCAAGCCAACCCAAATCTGTGCCCATACTGACAGCTGGCACCAAACAGAGCCTGGGCAAGCAACACTGAGCAAGAACACACACACGAAACAGCACATATGGATATAAGTTAAATTTTTGCCCTGGCTTGTATGCTATGTACACCGGCAGTGAGATTACATGAAGTACAGGGGGTTTCTTGGTAAAGGGAGGTATCTTTGCTTGTCTTCTCTTTTACTACATTTCTTTGAAGAGATAATCTATATTTTGCTGATTATGGGTAACTATTCAAAAGGAAAAATAGATAAATCTTTACATTTTTACTGTTATACCACAACATATTTCTAGTTAATCTGTATAGTAAATTTTGGGTAATGTACAACAATAATTTGGTACATTTTTATGGTACCTTTTAAATCACTCAAGCCATCTGTGGGGAATTTAAGCTGTTCAAGCCAAGAGTTAGCATAAACTATAAAAGCGCAAATTCACAGTGATAAGCAAGTCTAATCTACAGTTTCTTGGAAGTGTTAGTGGTCAGTGTGAGATGGGAAACAAAGACGGCATGCTTTGCATTCTGGTGAGCTTCAGTATGGTTCTGCTCTTCACATTGATTGCTTGTCCGGTTACTAGTGTAAGGGAACCAAATGCTCTTACAGATCCTCATTCCTCCTACACATATCACATATCCAACAGTTTTGTTTTGTTTTGTTTTGTTTAAAAAAACAGGGTGACACTGGATTACCAGGAATCCCTGGAAATCCAGGACTGACTGGCCCAAAAGGATCGAAAGGTAATGAGTTTATACAGACCTGCTTCTGAAAAGAGCAATATTGTTAGGATGTAAATGCTCTGCTAAAGGGCGAGTACTCACTAGACAAGGGAAAACAGGACAGAAATGAAACAAATTAAAACATGAATGTCATTACAAACAAGTCTGACTGACCTGAAAGCAAAACTTGCATTTCACTATATTCGTGAAGAGCTTGTTCCTTTTAAAGTAGGTTTTACTAATTTAGAAGATAAATTTGTGTCAAATATAGAATTCCAAAAATAAAACAACCCAAATGTGTAAAACCCTGGTCTTATGGATCTGTAAAAACTGTCAAATCAAATCAGAGAAAACACAATCATTTAGAATATCTGGGTATAGTATTATATAGATTATTACTTTTTTAATATTCAAACATGATTTATAATTTCTTTTGCAATGCTTATTTTCAAGATTTTCCAGGCTGTCATTTGTTGCACGTGCCAAAGCCCTTTTCATTCTGCATTGTCTCAGTCCCTTTTATAGCTGTTATTATCAATGAGTAAATGATCTGATCTTAAAAAACTGTCCAGCTTTGGTTTTGTGCCTGAAGACGATACTTGTATGCAATGAAAGTCCTTGTACCTCAACAGGCAAGAGGGGCGACCCAACTCCTCTGCTCGGTGCACACGGCCGAAAAGGGGCTCCTGGGGATCCAGGAATACCAGGTATCTCTGTCTGAGGGAAGAAAAAATTGGACATAAGAACTTATTTTCTCTAAGGAAAGGGAGCTCTGCTTCCTCCAGCACCAGTGAACATACCAGTACTGACTGGAGCAAGACCTGGCTTGGCCACATTGAGCTCCTCATTTCTGCTCTCCCGGCTGCCACCAGAGAGATCAGTGTAATTCATTGCTTGTAAACAGATGCAAGAAGCTGCAGGATTTGAATAAAACTACTTTTCTAGTCAAGAAACCCTTTACTGAACTCCTGTATGCTTTAAACTTACTGTGAGATGAAGAATCAGCAACTTTAAACAAGTAAACACCAGATTATTTCTTTTTCCTTAAGGACTCTGTGGATTCCCAGGAGAGAAGGGTTCACCAGGTATCCAAGGGCAACCCGGAAGGCCAGGATCCAAGGGTGACCCTGGATACCCAGGAATACCTGGATTCCCAGGTAATGCCAAAGTTTAAAATATAGTGCCATGGAACAGCTCATAAGGGAGAGGGAACATGAAAGTGCAGCTGAGGAGGCATTTCTGAGGGAAAAACATCAACACTTCAATGGATTTGCATATTCACAGTTTGTTTTCTCCCACACGCAGGAGCTACAGGTGCTCAGGGACTGCCAGGAGAGCCTGGAGAAAGAGGGAGACCTGGGATTTTAGGACTTCCAGGACTGCAAGGATTGGCTGGATCCCAAGGCAGAAAAGGTAAGTGGCGCAGTTCTACTGGCGGTGTAACAGCACCAGCCATAAACACCCTTCCAGTGGTGAAATGGGAAAGGCTTAACTTAACACGATTCTGGTTCTGTATTCCCTTAAACTACTCGAAGAATTAGGCCAGTTCCCATCACCTTCGAAAAGTAACATAAATGCTACCTCAAAGTTGGGCTAGTATCTGAAACAAGTAAGGAAGAAGGCACAAGCAGCTTCTGGCTCTGCTGAGGTAACTGAGAGCAGAAGTGAAGGAAAGGAAAAGGAGTTTGCAGTAACGCAGCAGTCTCTCTTCAGTTCCGATGTGTTCTGCCTTCCTACCATGGAGTGCCACTGTTACTCTGCAAAACCAGATGACTCCTGTGGCCAGCAGTGTCCTACACATATCTGTTAACAAACTGTGATAATTTTAGCTACTTTTTGTTGGTGGTTTTGTTGTTGTTTTCTCCAAAACCTGACTTTTGGTGGATTTCATGTGGAACTGTTTCCTCCAAATCCTAATTTACACTTATCACAAGGATTGTTATGTTTAAATTGAACAGCAGTTGATCTATACCGTTGTTTTTGTTGGAGAACATTATTAACATTTACTATACTCAGAATGATATGTTGAAAGCATAAGTTACAATAATACTTCATAAAGAAAGTTAATCTGCCCTGTACGCTTTGCATCCTCTCTGTCACAGTGTGCTTCATAACCAGTTCCTGGACAGGAAGAATAATATTAGTGCCCCAAATACAGAAATCACAGCAAAGTAACATCCGGGCTGTAAGAAATGGGTAGAGAGGGCAAGAGAGTCACTTTTTTAAACTCAGCCTAAGGAAAAATTGAGGTTTCTTAGAAACTACTGAAAATCTAAATGAAAAATGGAAACTATATGTGATTGCTTGCAGTAAATCAGTGGCGTTGATTTAAACTGTCCTGACAGATTCCTTGATGGCACATAATCTGCAGGAGAACATTTAATTGCTGCAAACGGTATTTGCTGTAACAAAGGCAGAGATCTGCAGTGACAGGGATGTCTAAATTGAGAGGGGTCAGAGGAAAAAAAAAAAAAGCATTCTTCTGCTGAAAACTTCTGAGCAGCAGATGGACTCTTTCCTTCTTGTCACAAGTGCCAAGTCACTTCTCTTCTATGTTGTGCAGAAGTTATCCCAAATCCAGCACAGGAGACGTAACAAATTAACGCACGTGCTGCAGAGGGGACAGTTCCATTCCAAAGGGCAGCGTGTTAAGAGATCAACTTGCCTGCTAAGCCTTAGGGTCCTGCACATTGCCAGCATAGTTGCCTTTGAAATTACACCCAGCAATGAAAATAAAACAAAATTTGTATTCCAATTCAATTGGAGAAGACAGATCTTAGTTCTATCCTCAGTAACTATCGTTGCCAGTATCAGAAGTGAAGTGGTTCGTTGGCTGCTCATAGGTTTGTCCACAGCCTAGCTAGTCCACTTGCTTCTCATTCACATTCAGTGTCTTGTGCCTGAAGAACTTCCAGATTAAAAAAAAAAATAGTTAAACAGCATCTCCTAAGCATAATCACATCTTCTTTATTGCTGAGGTAGTTGTACTAGTTAAAGGCTTAGTCTGGCAAGCCTTACTTGTGTGAGTAATCCTTGATGAAGCCACTAGCACTACGAACATCAGCAGAGTTGCTTGTGAGGGTAGAAGCTGAACTGGACTGTAAAATACCAAACGAATGGTTCATACACAGGTCAGCCAATTCAGCTGTACCTAGAAATATGGGACTGCAACAATCCAAAACTCTAGAATTACAAGTGCTGATGTGATAATGGATTGTTGGCAGAGGTGTCAGAAATTCCCTGGAAAGCAAGTAAACCAAGCCATCAATCTTGACTGAATAAACTGAAGATCAAAAAGTTTTAAATGGTGACCTGGGTGCCAAAAATAGTTAGGAGTTGATAATGATTTTAAAATACCACTGTTAAATTCCCAAAGTTAGCATGCAGCTCTCATATAAACATGAACACGGGACTGTGCCCAAAGCACAAGCAGGCTACAGAAGGCAGGACTGGAACTTAGAGCGTCACGAAGAGTTAAAGAGCAGTTAGTGAAGGGCACAGAAAACATTACAGGTTGGACTACTAGTATCCCGTGTATGAAGGGGATTACATAGCGTACATCATCAGTGTTTTCAAACAATCTTCTGCATTTAAATTTTTTCCAGGCTGGTGTTTGCTACAGGCTGAATTACATTTTTTCTTTTTTTTTAAAATTCTGTGTTAAATTGTAACTAAAATAATTCAACGGTTTCTGAGAACAAAGCTATGGGATTATTATTTTTCATGTGTCGGAGAACTCCAGTGCCCTTTCATTTTCCCTTTCTCAGATAATGCACCTTTGAACTAGGGACCTTTAAATTTGGCAGGTGAAGCAGCTGATGAAGGGCATTTGTGTTGCTGTTCCTACAGCAATTTGTGCCTGCCAAGTTTGACCAGCTGATAAACTTTTAAAGAATATATCCATCCACATGTGCTTACGTAGAGCAGTAAATTGTCCTGTGATTTACACCCTGGAGATACGGCAGACGTGCAGCACATGCTACAGGACACGCTGGCATCAAGCACAGGGGCTGAGACAGAGCTTACATCTTCTGTGCCAGGAAGTTGCTAGACAGGGAAAAGGCAACAGACAAAGACAATTCAGACTGGTGGAAAAAAGCCCACTGCAACTGGACTGGGAATCCTACACGGCATGGAGAGGAACTGGTGGGGAAGGAAATGAGGCAGATACAGGCAGTGAAGATGGAAGAGAGACAGGAATAGGCACTGACAGGACGGGTCACCTTGGTGATCCATGTTCACTCTCATCTGTCCCCCTCTGGAGCAAGCAGCATCCCAAGTCTATTCCTCGGTCTGAAACCTCTGTGGAACCTGTTACCAAATGACCACCAGTTTTGCCCAGTCTGTTCCTGTCACTAGCTGACAGGCTCCTGGCTGCATTTCATGAGGGTGTGTCTCCACATTGTACACTTCACCTCTACCACTTCAAAACCATAAAGTGCTAATGCCACGGAGATGTTTTTACCCTCCATTGCAAACAACGAACGCAATCCCAGATTAGTTCAACTTTAAAAAAGGGGGCAAAAGAATGCCATCTGGTTTTACTTACTGTGCTATAGCGGTTCACAAAAAAAGCACAGATTATAAAGCAAAAGTTAAATCTGCCTCCCGTGAGCGCTCTGCCCACTGAGCTGCTCACCTGCTCAACATCACGAGCAACAAAGCTGCTCTACACAATGACATGTCAGCGCAGGTCTCAATTACAGATTTACTGTCTTCAACGGCTCTGTGCTGTTTAGTTTAAAGATTTTTTGTAACAACGTGATGCAAAAAAGCGCAGTTTTCTGTGTGAAACCCACAGGATCAGAGAAGAGAAGCCAGGTGAAAATTTAACTTCTTTCTGTTGCAGCTGGATTAAAGTGCACTTTCATTTGGATCAGAAGCCATAAAGAAGCGGTAGCTTTACAGCTATTTTAGGTGGGGTCTGCATCCCAGTGACCTGGTCATGTAGTGGTAACGCCGCTAACTTTGGACTAATCACAGGTAGCAGCAGTCATCTGGTCACAGACACGGGGTTCACTCGAGAGTAAAACAGTAAATTAGTCCCAAACTGAACTTCCTGCTGCCAGCTGCAGTATAGATATACCTAGAGGATCTAGAGTTAGGTTTTCTGGTTGCTTTGGTGTGATCCTGCACTGTGACTGATGTTTTCAGACTGTTCTCATCTCCCTCTCTAAGGGGCTGCACTTGGGTGCAATGTCATCTTGCCCTCAGTTGCCAGTAAGAGTCAAATTCAGCAAATACCCTGTCTTGATCCAGAGTGTGTTGTCAGAAAAAAGGGGCCTGCTTTTCAATTGTCACGTGAAGGGATTATTGATGCACCCAGTCATACCTGTAATACCCCTCAGGTCTCCCCGGACTGCCTGGACTGGATGGCTTGGATGGACTCAAAGGCCAAAAGGGTTCTGCAGGAGCTCCAGGTAAAGGAGGGGAACAGCTCTGTGGAACTGAAACTCTTAACTCACTGAGTGTGCAGGGACTGACGCACCTTGTTTTGGTATTTGCCTTGCCCAGAAGATACCATTAAGGCTCAGACTAAACTTGCAGACCAAATGTCTAGTGTGCCTCACGACACACCTGCAGTTACTGGTGGGGAAAACTTTACAGCTTCCATGACTCACATACTTTTGTTGGAACATTTCAAGGCTGTTTATGAAAGAAAAATGTTCGGTGCAGATGATTCGAAGGAAAGCCAAATCGCTGGGGTTTTCATATGTAAAAGATAAAACTAACAAATTAGAATGAGACTTAGGAAATCCCAACCCCTTTAAAGTCTGTGGGAGTTGTGCCACAAACTTGAGAGGAACCTGGATTACACTCATGCGGATGTGTTTGCAGCTTTCAGAAGGTGCTTTTGAAGCAGCATTAAAAACAGCACCCACCATCTATCTAGAGATCACAAATTTATGCTGCTAGACAATTACAGTTAGGACTGTGCAATCAGTTTACATTTCAAGTTGCAGACAATAATGACACCATATAAAACAACCCCAGATGAGGAGGATGAAAGCAAGGAGATTATTTTCTTTGAAAGAGATGAATTAGGGCCAGACGCAACAAAAAAATCTATCCAGCTTCCAAGAGAGAACCAGAGAAATAGCACTAGGCAGCCTCTGCAAGAGGAACATCTGCAGCTGGTGTTCCCATTCTGCACATCTGTATTTGTACTCACTGGAATCTTTACATACATACTTGTTTTCCTATAAAGGTCAAAGTGAAACAGGGCCCCCAGGATACTCAGGAGAGCTCGGACCAAAAGGAGACAGAGGTTTACCTGGCTGGCCTGGTATTTCTATCCCAGGGACCCCTGGAGAACGGGGATTCCCGGGATTCCCAGGTAAGAAGGGCTCTTATCCCTGCTGCTGCCCTGCAGAGCTGCAACGAAGCTCGGGGAGGTGCTTTCCATGGTTAGTATGAACATGAACATACACCCAGAAGATTTCCTCCCTAAGAACTTTCTGGTTGTGGTAACACGCTGATGTTTCCTGAGTAGATACAGAGATCCCGGAGTCTCTTGTTTGTGTTACAGAAGAGAATAAGAGCAGAAAAGGATGCGCTTGGGCAGCCCCAGGGAGCTCACCCTGTCCCAGGCACAGTGATTTCCATAGCCCCTCGCTTGTCTTACATTTTCACCGTTTCTCCTGTTGTTAGAATTCAGGAGGCTGTTTCTGGCAACATGCAACGATGCACTCTTTAGTTTAAGCATATTTTATAGAAAGAATTAAGATTTTTAAAATATAACATTTTCACTTGTACATGATGTCTTCACTAGGCCTAAGCACTGGTACACTCAGCATCCGAGCAGAGCACGCGGTACCTCTGTGATGTCACATAGCTGCATTCTTTTAGCAACTTATTTCTGTAACCTAAAAAAGCTTCGGATATTTTCCTTTAAGTTTTTTTTTGCAAAATGTCATCCCTTAGGTAGAAGAGGACCTGCTGGACCCGCTGGACCTATGGGAAGATGTCCTGACAGTGCTTCTCCTGGTCCTCCAGGCGATCAAGGACCACCTGGTTTAGATGGCATCAGAGGTATTAAAACCAAAAATACCAAATTTGATCGTGTAAAAGCCTGTGCAGCTGCTGGGAGTCACGGAGCAGCTCTCTGTGGAGCAATGTGTAACAATGCAGAGGGAACAAGGAGACCAATCAATACCTCAGGGAATACACAGAGCAGGGAATGCTGGGCAGCTCACTAGAGCAAGCATAAAATGTAGATCTCCAGGTTCAGTTTTCTGGCCTCTATGGTAATTCTGTACAAGTCCTGAAACTATAAGGTATCTTAATTTCACAGAAGCAAATAGCAATAAGATTCCTGGCTGGTCTTCCCAGCCAGAAGGATAAAACACATTGTCCAGAAGCCTGCCGTTGTTGGCAAACCCACAAAAAGCTTTCCAGTCGAAATCCAGCCCTGGGAAAGCTGAAGCTGGCAACTCTTTGGTAAACATTCACGCAGACCCCACTTTGTTCTCCCACGTTGTTCTGACCCCTCACATTAAGCATTATCTGAACCCTTCCTTACCCAGCAGGAAGGCTTACTTCCTACTGGGAAGTCCGGGATGCAGACTGGAAGGGTAGGCAGCGCTAGAGTGAATACAGAGAAACAGCATCTCTGTGCATGTAACGTTAACTCGGAGCCTTCTGTTTGCACAGCATCTATATAGTTTTTGGGAGCTATTCCTATTATTGTTTTCCTTACAATGCCTTGGACAAAGGCTAATGCTAATATTTCCAAAACCACACAAGGGCTGTCCTACATCCCATGGAAAAAAACCCAAAGCATAAAAAACCCCAATGGAACGCAGCTATTTTTAGACGTTTGTGCTTTGTGCATGTGTTAAGAATAAAGTTCTTCTACCCTAGGTCAGCCTGGGAATCCTGGTCCTCCTGGAGAGACCATCTTTGTGCAAGGAGATCCAGGTGATACTGGTTTTCGAGGGGCACCAGGTAACCCTGGGCGGCGAGGGCAACAAGGAGCCAGAGGTCTTCCAGGGAACCACGGAAGAGGAGGCCCGAAGGGTACGATCCGAGATGTTTTTAACTAACTTATGCTCAGCCCTGTGCAACTGACCCTTGTTCCCAGGGGACTGCCCTTGGAGACCGTGCCAGACAGAAGGGGTGGACTGGACATGTCACAGCCCTGCCCTGTCTTATCTGTAGGTAAGAGGGCAGGGCTAGAAGGTCAGAGCAGAGCCAGGTTCACACATACTGCTTCCAACTCTGCAACCAACTGGAGAACGAAGCAGTAAAACCTTTGAGTCTGCCAGATAACGCAAAGCTTGACCTTTCTGCACAGGTCTTCAGAAGCTAAGGGAGATGCAGATGTGTTTGCACTAACACAGTCTCACATCTGCCCCTTATCAATAGCTTTGTGCCTTCAACAGATTCCTTAGTTTGACAACAGTGATCTAGACACTCTGCCTCTTCTACACACTGAAGCAGTCCTGTCTACACCGATCCCTTATAACCTCTACAGAAAGAAAAGTCA
>WEIS01093351.1:1718-21807 GCA_013389965.1 Todus mexicanus
CGGGGGGTGGGGGTGGTGGGTTGTTTTTCATTTGTTTGCTTGATTGGTTTTGTTTTTATTTTTTGTTTGTTTGCTTGTTTGAAAAGACATAATGGGGACTGCTGTCTGAAGTTATTAAGCTATTTATTAAAATATGAGGAAAGGGGAAGAATTTGATAATTTAGACACTTACCAGATCACTTTCTCCCTTAGCACCTCCCTGTTTGGATGCAAAGTCTCAAAACTGGACTGCCCACTCATCACAGATACTGGGAAGCATCTTTTGTTGCTCTCAGAAAGTTTTTGCCTGTATTTGGCAAGCTATAAGATGTTGAAATATTGCAAGTCTTCTACTGAGGAGGGGCTTCCCTAATATCATCATATTCTTGTCCCAGACATTTTGCCTGCATTGAGCACCTGTGTATCACACTGGGGTGAGAGGAGAGCAGCCAGACTTTATCCATAACTCCTCCCCAGCTTCCCTGCCATGCTTTGACGCATGTTGGGCTAAGCACACTGGCTTTCTGGCCCCTTTCCCAAGGAGTCTGTCTCTGGCTGATTGGACTTAGATGTTTCTTTTTGGGAGGTCTTCGTAATCAAGCACCACTGGAGGACTTGAAACAAAACAGGGAGATTTCATGGTCTGTTTTCAAACACTCAGGATTCATGTGCCAGGAATCATCATCATCATCTCTGATGAGCCAGAATCATGAGGAATCAAGGAGGCTGAGCCTAGGTGGAAGCCTGGGAAAACGATCTGGGTTCAGTGGACTCTCTGTGAGTATCTGTGCTGCATGGAAACTGTCATTGAACAAAGGATGTGCCTTCTTTTGTGGTGAGACCAGCAGGAGATTGTGTCATGTACATGCAACTTCTTTAGCCAAGGATTGCATACTTGCAGCCTGATCCATCAGCATGTCCAAAGAGACACCTCCTCCCAAATGCTTCCCATTTCTACTGATGTGCCATTGCTACAGTGAGAGTCAGGGCTCTGTAGTGCAAACACAGGACCTGTGAAAAAATATCCTTCAGTGACCTTTGCACTGAGGAGATGCACTGCCTTCCTCATCCTTGGGCCTTACACAGCTGTCATGGCTTCGGTGCCAGCTTCTGTGAAGCAGAAATCACCCTTCTGTTCTCTGCTTATACAGCTGCTTAGCAGCCCCAGGCATCAAGGCAATGCAAGGACTAACAGCTAAGCCACACTAATGCACTTTCCCACCCAGTTTAACTTCCCTGAAATCCAGTTTCCAAAAGAAACTGCTGCCTTCTCCACTCGCTTTCCCAGCAGCCCATTTCAGAGATTCACATGCCTATGCTGGCTCCTCTTTCACAAGCTGCCTTTCTTCATCAGGAGCTTCTGGGGTCAGCTTGTACAGTAGTGCTGGTCCCACTCAGTCTACAAGGGGCAACAGGGGAGAGATGTTTCCTTGCATTATTTTTTTCAACAGTATAAAGGGGGATAAAGTGTGTATTCGCTCTTGGTGAATGCAATAGGAAAAATGAGATGAATACATATTACGTTTTTCCCTTTCCTGCCACCATGCATTCCTGGTTTGAGCCAGGAGAGTGAGAGCACTAGAATATAACCCAAGGCCACCGATTTATTTCACTGTAGCTTTCTTTTAGATATTCTTGGAGGGAGATGTTGCAGGTGGCCTTCTCAAACATGTTGACTGCATGTAAGAGGGAGAAGTGGGAAAAGGCATGATTAAACTTTCAAAAATGAATCAATAGGCCTCTGGAGGGGTGGTATACTGCAGCTGTAAATATTTCAGCCCTCCGATGAAGATGAAAACAGCAGTATGTGACTCAGACACCACCATCCTGAATAGCCAAAGAAGCTTTGTGAGTTAGTGCAGTGGATCTCCATGAAAAATGCATAGTGTGATAGAAAGCAGGATGTGCTCACAAACAGCAAGCAAGGGGACAGAGAAGAAATTATCACATTTATGCCAAATGCCAAGCTTCAGACTCTGTGTTGTCACTTTCCATGTAGTGTGAAAATGCACCTGATGATACCAAACGTAATGACAGCTTGGCTTGAGTTCTCAGTGAACATTTCAACCAGATCTACATAGCACAGTGCACGTGCTGTAGGCAAGTAATGCTGTAAAACTGCTTAGTATTGGCAAAGGGATGGAACATCATGTCTTTTCCAGCTGTAACTCTTTCAAATCCATGGGAAATTTTTCCTCTCAAACCTGTCCATTAGTTTGCTATATTCTTTCTTGCTGGCTGGTTTGCATTTCTGCATGCACATAGTTCCAATGTGGTTGCTTTAGCTACTCTCCATTTTGGTATCAAGCCACATATTTTCAACCATCTAATATTTGTAATTAAGAAAAAATAGAGATTGTGCATGTATTTTTATATGTTAAATGCCAAATCGGCATGTGTTCTCTTGACTTAACCAGGGCCTGGAGGCTTCCCCAAGCAGCATCCCTCCAGGCTGCAGAGTTTGCTTTCATTTCAAATAACAACTTTTCCTTGAAAACGTCCATGGCACCTGTGCTCCATCAACAAGGGAGCCTCAGGACCTCGCCAAAGCACATGCATCAGCTGCATAGCAGGGAGCGAGTGCTGGCTTTCATCCACCTGCTGCACAAACATATCCATGCTGTGAGAGTAGAGCCACATGTGCAGCTCATGGACCAAGCCTCCCAGTACCATGGGGCTCTGGTCCACCACACGCCAGTTCCCAAACTCCCACAGCCTTGCTGAGAACAAGGAGTTCTCACTTTCAAGGCCAGAGTAGTTCTGCCTGGGCTGAGATGCTGCCTGAGCACCCGAAATAGACAAGAACTAGCATTGTCTCTCCATCTCTCCCTTTCTCAATTCTGCTTTGGCATCCTCTGCTGAAGTGTTCAAGTACCTCCCAAACCGAACAGCTGCCGGACAAGCTTTCTCCCCAGGGCTGCTAAGGTCTTCGATGCTTTCAGATCTGCTTCCTCATGCTGCATTGCGCCTCGCACATCATCTCATAGCAGGAAAGTCTCTGAATCTAGCACTCAAGCAGTAAGTAACAAAGTAGTTGATTGCAAACAGATCTTTTTGGTATGTGTACTTGTGAATACATACTGGATATCTTAAAATTATTTTCTTATTTCTTTATATTTTTCCCACTCATTTCACATTCCATTTTTAGCTGTGCTTGCAAGTTGTTGGGAACCTGCCCTCCTAAGTCACATGGATGAATTATCACTCTGTTTTTTCTGGTAAAATAATACTATAGAATGGTCACTCTTGCGTACACAACTACTACTGGCAAGGAATATATGGGTAGTTTAGATTTATGTGACTGTAACTGAAAGCAGAACTTGGCTATATTCTGCCTGACTGTAATGAAAAGAGATAGTCACAATGGGCTTTTGCATGAATTTGGCTCCTAGAAATTATGGCAATAAAAATAGCAATGCCATCACTTGTTAATTCTAATTATTTCAAAAATCAGACATGCAAGCCTGTACTTAAAGTGATGTGCTGAACTGAAATTCCTAAACCAAAAGTAGTAGTTCTTTTAGCAGCTTAATAGAGGCAACATCAAGTCAGTCCTCCAGGAATTTATTATCATGGTCATCAACATGTGGTTTGAATACTACAGGTTCTTCTAGACAGAAACAACGTTTCTCTTCCAACATTTTTGGGATAAGCTGCTTTTTTTTTTCTTCCTAGGCTTTTTGAGTTTCTGAAGCAAGCTCCTGTTACTAAGGTAAATTGTACATAAATGTAGAGGCATTATGGTAGGTGACCCATGCCTTGATCAACTGCACACAAAAATGCCACCTCTTATCTTAGCAAAAAAAGGTCAGTAGACCACAGACAACAGGAATCAGAAGTAAGAAAGCAGTTATAAGATTATATTTTTTTTGCTTATTTACAGTTTTCCTTTAGAGCCTTGGAACTTTTCTCACAGCTTTGATCAGTATCCAAGCCTCATCCATCTCCTGTACTCGTTGTCTTATATGTGGTAGTGCCACTGATTTACCCTTTTGTGTCTGTGAATTTCCAATTAACAGTATTCAGATTTAACCAATTCCAAGCAGGTCCTGCTGTGCAGATTTTCCATTACAAGCTCTGAAAGGGAAAAAACATTTCACTCAAATGCCAGGTGCAATTGTTATATCTTGTTAATTTCCTGAATGTATGTGTTTACATTCAAGTTAATTTAGGGCTGATGACAAGTCCAAAGTTCAACACAAATTCCCCATATCATCATTACCAGGGAACCTGAACATCTTACAGTTGTCCATGAATCCATGTGGCTCCTCCATTCCATGTGAAGTTTCTTCCCTCATATTCTCTCCCTCAGGAAAGTTGTGTGTACAAAGCCAGCATGTTTGGGTAGTATTTTTGTGAAGACATGAATTTTTGCAGCCATTTGTGCTGCACAGTTGTCATGTTGCATGTGCTGTCAGTTAATTCCCTCCTCCTCCACTTGCCTCCTCCCCTACAATTTCTGAATCCACTGGACAATTTCAGTCATATTTGTTACAGTGGGAGAGATACCAAAGATAAGAAGTTCCTATAAAGCACCAAAAACCAGGGCTTGGGTAGAGGACAGGGACCCCGTTTAGTGTCATGAGTGATGGAAAGACTGCAAGGTGAGAGCAGTAATTCTCTGTCCTAGTTGATTGCCAGCTGGCAAGGTGCAAGTGGATCCCAGAGAGCACTCAGCACCATGTGGCTCAGAATGGGCTGTGGCACGTGCTGTTTTTGGCTCCCCAGGAGTTAGGGGACTACTGGAGAAGAGATGAGTCTGTGAGGTATTTCAGGCAATGCATGGAAACATGAGATCATCTGAAACAGTTACACTGGTTGTCATTATACAGATGAAATATGGAAATCCCATAGAAAAACAGACTGCATCAATTTACATAATGAGGAAATAACTTGTTTTAATATTTATCTGTTCATTGTTCACTGCAGAAAAGGTGAGTTATGCTGAATGCCTGGCATTGGGAGACAGAAAATGCTGAGCTGCAGGATGGCCCTCGGGGTTGGTGGAGAACAGTTTCTCCTTAATACAGATGAGTTTTCCTGTGCAGCATTGTCATGGATCTCAGACTCCACAGCAGATATGAGGCCACTGAAATTAGATTAGTTCCAAAGACAGATGACTAAATGAATTCAAGTTACCTTTTATTCATGGTAGACAGAGGACATGTCCACAGACTGCCGTCCCAAACAAAGTTTCTCTTAAACTGCAGTCAATGAATTACTCTAACATCACTGTGATGCTAGAAGACACAGATGCAGTTAACTAGGATGGTAGTTTAGCAAGAAGAGCACAACTGCTGGACCATTAATCACAATAACTTTGCAACCTCTCATCTCTTTTTGTACAAAGTAGTCTAATCCCAGTAATGACACATTTTTCTCTTGATTGGCTTAGCTTGCTGTTCTTCTTATGTTTCCCCATACAAAGAGCAGCAATTGCAATTAAATGAGTGGAGAATCAGGAGAAGAGGATGAGGCTACCAATATATGTACTGCGACAGGATTGCTTTCATCAAATGAAATGTTCCCCTAAAGCAATCACGTTATGTTCAGGAACAGGTTGCCCCATCACGGAGTGTTTCTGACTGATCATTAGTCAAAATCAGAGCTCTCTCCTTACCTGTCTGTGTTTCTACATAGAGAAGACACATCAGTAATGAAGATAACTGCCTGCATTGGCTTTACATGTGACCTTTCTCCAAAAGCAATTATTTTTGATCAGTTTCACATAAAATCCATCAAAATCCTCCTGTCTAGCTAATTCCTGTGAGGCATCCTTAGTTCTCCCAGCTGGATGGCTAAAGCATTGGCCTATTTCCTGACCTTAGCATCCATTTTATTACTAAACTTAAAAAAGCAAGCAATTCTTCAGACTGGCAGGCCAGGCAGGCCAGGCTTTGAAAAACCACACACTATGCACATGTTTTGTTTCTACTGAGATCACTGGCCTTGGCCAGCTGCTGACTCCTGGATTAATGACCAATACCTCCTCCCCTCAGGTGTTCCACTTAGCTTTTCCCTGGAGAAACCAGGCAGCCATCAGACCTGTTGGAATCTGAATCCCAAACTACTTTGGACATTGACCTTTCCAACACTGTATGGATTTCTAAAACAGTTACTGAAAGTGCAACTAATGATTTTTTTATTTATTTTTTTTTTTTAATTAGTCAGCCCTTAGTACGAAAAAGGGATAGACTTGGACAGCTCCTTGGTCCCAGAGCTGCTTATCAGCATGTGCAGCAAGCAGGGAAAAAATCCCATAAATATTGCATTTTTCCTCAAGATAAGGGATTTCAGAGTGAAGGATTGCTTCCCAATAGTAAACTTCAGGGCAATGTCATGGAAATGTGTCACAGATTCCCAGAATGCAAAGCTCATCATAGATCTTCCTGGAGCAAGAGATTGTCTCCCACTCCCACATAGCTCCCCTACAGCTCCTAGGTAACTTTGCTTCATCATGGCAGGTCATCCTGAAGGTATCTGCACCAGCACCTGCATCAGTGACCTTTAGGAAAGGAGAGGAACCCCATTTTGTATCTCTTTTCAGAGAAGAATAGTTTCCCATCAGAACAACTAGTGGTAAGGTCTTCTTCATGTGTAGGAATAAGGCATTTTTGCCTGCTTTGGCAAGAAAGGCATCTTGCAGGCTGAAGGAATCATATTCCCAATGGTCCATGCAGTTCCTGACCCTGCAAAGTCTCACTCCAGCACCAGCCACTTTGCAGTGGAAACACAGCAAGGCCCAGCCCAACCCCACCAAACTCATCCAAGCGAGAGAGAGGAGTTGCCAAAGTCCATCCCACTGTGGGGCTCTCTGGGAAGGGGACCTGCAGCTGACAGCAGGAGGTGGGCGATGGACCACCTCTGGGAGAGAAACAATGCTCCCCCATCACTGAGGGAAGCTGCTCTGGTACCTGGCTCTCTTTAACATTCACAGTGAGGCCTGATGTGTTCATGCTGTCATCTATATAAATCCTGATAAACTCCTAACCTCAAAAACATCCTGTAACTAGGAGCTCCCATGTCTAGTTGCCATATTGTGTGAAAAAGTGCTTCCCCTTATAACTATTACATTTGCTCCTGCTGCTGAGTTTCACTGAATTTCTGCATTCCTGTTTTAAAGACAATGAATATTGATTCCTACCTCCCTTATCTATCCCACCCACTCTCTTCATACATTTCTCACGTCCCTGTTTATTAATCTTCTCTTGAATGTAAACTCTCCCAGCTCTTTTTCAATTTCTGCTTAAGGAAGTTTTGCTTGTCCTCATCATTAATGACATCAGTCACTATCTACCTGCCTCAAACAGGGCAAGTACCACTTATTTTAATATGACTACAGAAATAACTCACAGTACAGCCTTTTGACAACATCTTCTGACTCTCTTTGTAGCATCTTACTATTATCGTATTCTGTACAGAAGGGCATATGTTTTATTGTCAAAAACAAGAATAGCTTTTTTTAGAGTTCAGTTAAAGATCTCTTGGCAAATTGTGTAACGGCTAGAAGAACACTTATTTTTTTACATGCTTTTAATCCCTTCCCTAAACAAATCCCCTGACTTGATTTTTTTCTTATAATTTTAAAATGTAAAGAGTGGGTTTATGGTTTGCTGTGTGATGCTCATTGTTATTGATACCCATCCAATTTTTGTCGTATCAGCATTGTCTGTTCTCCATAAGCGTGTCATTGTAATTCAAACCAGCAGATTTCAAATATGTTTTGCCTCTGATCAGGGGAGATCACATCACTTTTTTTTACACTCTTGGTGGAACTGCAATAACCAAAGTATAATTTGCATAGCTCTTGCAGTTTTTGATGTTTAATCAAAGTGCACTGGCATTGTTTAGATGCCTATTAATTCTGCTAATTTTCAGCCTGACTGTTAAGTGTCTGAAGCTGCTTTACAAAGAGACTGAATTTTTGCTTCTTAATGGACAAAAATATATTCCTAGACCACAGCTTCAGTTTGCACACCCACCTTGTCTATTCCACAGTAACACATCCCTAAACTTCACCCTTTAGAGAGGAAGAGAGGAATGTGAGGAAACTGTGTTACTGCTCTTTCCTCTTCATTATAAAAGAAGAGTCTTCCCTTCTTCCTCCATCCCTTCCAGTCCTGTTTCAGCATAAACTTCACTTCCACTACAGACACATGATATAAAGCAAACCTGAAGAGCTCAAATTTATTTGTGAGCTTCAATTGCAATAAGACAGTGTAGTTTAAAGATGTAAAGGAAAACTAAGCATTAACAAGTTTTTGGATGTGTTAGTTCTGCAGTGATGAAGACTCTCTGAGTATCTTAGCTATCCTCTCAGAAGTATCCTTCTCTCTCAAATAATTGTCCTTCTGAATTCCTGTTATGAGTATCTGCATTCCCAGAAGTCACACCAGGACTAAAGCTAGTAATTGAAGCACTTTTAGGCAAAGCTGTGGCCTTGAAATTCATGTTTGTATCGGAGTCAGTGTTGAAACTAAAAGCAATACCCTGTCCTGATTGTGTTGATCCACATTCTGTAGCCCAAGGGAGTTTATTTTTATTGTTTCTTTAAAATATAAAAAGCACAATTAAAAATAATAATACATGAAAACACAAGCAAAGAGGAAATGAATAAGCATTAAGCTTAGAACAATGGGATGGGTCACAAGTGAGACACCAGGTCAAACAAAATTTGTAGTCTCAGCTCCAGTCCTTCAAGGACTTCTGCATATGCTTAACTCTATTTTCCCTGGCCTGATCCTGCACCGTATATGTCATTAGGCCCCCAAATTCAGTAAGACCAAGAGCAAGCCGTAATGAAACCATCTTGCACAGACATGTCGGTAACTTGAGGAGCATAAGAGTACCTCTGAAGTCGTGCTGATGTCCTGCTGAGGGAAAATGTTGGTTCACTGTGGGCTTGGTGATAACTTAAGGATAGATCTTCCAGAAAGAGGCTGATGAAGGCAAGTGAGTCATGGTTTCTCTCAGACATCAAAAATGTTAATGTCTCAACAGTGCATCAGGACACAGATATGTGGAGTATGATGGGTATCAAATCTTTATGTATCATGGTGTCTCTAGGTATTTTTCTTTAAGGTGAGACTGCTACACATTGGAGTGGATTGCTCTTTGATTTTGCCAACAGCCATGTTACATCCTGCTCCAGGAGTCGGTGCATCTTCTTACAGTTTCAAGAGGGCATTAGGCCAAATTGTGATCAACTCGTTCAGGTTGAAATGCATATTAATCCAAAACAGCCCCACAGAGGCGTAGAGGCAGCGGCCTCTTAAGCAGACTCAGAGAAGCCCAGCTGCAGAAGCTTTGAGCTAACCAAAAAATGTGTTATCCTTAGCTATGCCCTGAGAATCAAAAACATCAGTTATAAAGTAGACAAAAAAGTAAACACGGGAGTGATGTGTTGACTATTGCAGGCAAATGCAGGGAGCCAGGGGAGCAGAAAGAACTGTAAGTCTTTGTTTGGATGCTATGACACAGCTGACCTCAGGGAAGCTTAGGACAGAGATCTGCTATGGACTATCCAACCACTATTAGGAAGTAGAAGAAACTTTTACAAGCATTTGTACAAGTTAGGCAAACAATGAGATATAGTGGCAATAGAAAATTTTAGTTATGCAAAACTGTCCAGAAAAAACAATAGGATAACTAAAAACTCTCAAGCAGATAAACAAGGATTTCAGCAGGAGTGCAAGAATGAGCAGATCCTAAAAGTCCACTACTTTAAACACATTAGAGCAAGCTACCTCTATTCAGAAGAACACCAGACACATAGAGTTATGATTCCAGCTGCATCAGTAGTTTTCTGAAGACTTCAAAAAATGGACATTGCAGAAAGGAGTAACGCAAACACATAGCTAAGGATAAGCAAATAGGAAAAATAATTGGGTACAGAAGCAGAGCTGCTACAGCACAGAAAGCATTTCAACTAGGGAAGGATGTAAATGGGAACTGGGAAGAGTTCTATAAATACATTTTAATTGGAGGAAGAAAAAGGAAAGTCTTGATCCATTGCTAAACAGGAAAAGACAGCAAATAGATGATGCAGAGAAGTCCAGCATGTCTCTTGATCCAACTCTTATTTTGAAAAAGTTGTTTGTGACCATCTGATTAACTGAATTACTTTTAAAACAAGGTAGGACTGCAGACCAAAACAGGAATAGACCAAACTAGAGAATACTTGGATGAGCCAACTGCATACAAGTCAGCAAGGCCTGAACTTATTGAAGGAATAAGATGAAGTAATCCGTGAATCACTAACAATTATTGTAAAGCAATTATTGTAAAGGAGTCACATAGAACACGATGAGCCCTAGAGCACAGGAGAAGGGTGACTATAGCGCTGATCTTTAAAAAGGAATAATGAGACCCCAGGAAGCTATAAACCACTCACCCTGATTTCCAAAAAATCTGGAATGAGTTATTAAACAATCAATTTTTAAATACCTAGAAGATATAGTACGGTGATAAAAAACAGTCCACTTGAGTTTGTCAAGAAAAGAACTTGTCAAATCAGTCTGATTTCCCTTTTTAACAGAATAGCTGGCTTAACGAATAAAGAAGATCAAGTGGATGTGATTTATCTTAGCCTCCCAACATGGTCACATTAGCTATGAGCTAAAGTGTAATCACAACAGGATGGGTGCACAATGAGGTGAACTTCACTCTAAAAACACAGTTATCAATTGTTTCTATCAAATAGGAAGTTGTTCAAGTGGGATTCCTCTGGGACCTTTCATGGGCCTGTTTCCATTCTTTTCACTAATGATGCCGATGATGAAATCTGTGGTTACCATTAAACTTGGAGAGGCTACAAGAGAATCAAAGTCAGAGGATCAAAGTACAGAAATGATCTGGAAAGATGGTCCACAGCCAACCTGATTAAGTAACCACTAGGATAAAGTGCTACTTTCAGGAAGGAGAATTCAAATTCCCAACTATAAAGCTGGAAGAGATTTGTAAGCAGTGGGATGGCAGAAGATGGTCTGAGGATTGTAGCAAATGACAGGCTGGATTTGTGCTGAGAGTGCAATGCCCTGCCAAAAAAAAATATATCTGAGTTGTATATGTGGAAGCACCACACATAAGGCAAAGGTGGTAATTATTCTGTTCTGCACTTTGGTGTGGAGATCTCACTTGAAAGGTTTTATCAAGTTTGGGGCACTGTACTTTATTAAAGATACAGCTACACCAGAGAAAAATGTAGGGGAGATCAACAAGTATGATCAGAGATTTGGAAAATACAGCCAATGAAGTAGGAAGAACTGCATTTGTTTAGTCTAGAGACTATTGGTTAGTTTAGAGCAGATGAAGGCAAGGCAATACTCTGGTTCCTCAATGCACACAAAACTCTAATAAAGACAACAGCGAGCAATTCTTCTGGTTGAAAGAAGAGATCAGCTAAACAAGCAGCAAAAGGCTGCTTAGGCTGGAGCCTGAGGCAAGTTTTCCATCCATTGGTGCAGTCGGGGAGGAGACTGTCCAATTTCCTTCACTGGTGAGGCTTAGTTACAATACAGGCAAATGCCTTCTAGGAAGGGAAAAATACATTAGTTTGAGCCCCAAGAGACCTCTTTCTCTGGAGACCTTTCCCTGTCTGAGGTTCCTGCAGCTTTGAGACTTAGTAGTTGAGGATGCAGGTGTATAGTCTCTGATACTGTAATACAGTAACTCAATGCTTTGGTAACAATCATTTTATATGTAGTAATGATCAGCATAAGCAGTCCTGCTCCACCCCACCACTCCACCCTCTGCCAAATATTCCTGGCTGACAGATTTCTGCTGCTGCTGGGGAGGTAAGACAGATATAATGAAATAAATCAATTCCCACTGGTTTTCTTACATTAGCTCAAGGAGGTCTTGGCAGCAAAAAAAATCGCTGTTGATTACTGTATGTCCATGTTTATGGATCCAGATACATAGCCCATCAGTGTGACAAATCCATATCAGGGGAAAGCCCAGGTACACTCTGCCTGCATTTTTCCCAAATGCAATGAGAGGGGATTGGGCTGCATACCGCCTCAGTTTCACAACATACTCTGGCAGGTCACCAGTCTGCACCGTCAGGACCGCAGAGGGACTCGGGTGAAGCACTGGTAGGTTAGCATAGGTGGACCCAGGCAGCCAAGCAATCCTGATCCTCAACGGCTTGTCCAGGTAAGAGGCAGTGGGAAGGATCAGTGTGGCCATAGTCACATCTAGGTCCATGACAGATCTTTTCTGTGTTGCAACCTCTCATGTTGCCATCTATCCTTCACTCCTGTGAGAGGAATTGAGACCCACTGAGATCCTCACCCTCTTGATAGCTTCCTTGCTCAACTCCCACCACTTAGAAAGGACTCAGTGTTCCCTGGTCGTCCTCTGGACTTTACAACACGGCACCTTTCATGCCCAGTTGCACACAGGAGGGTCCAGAAATGAATACCAACTTCCAGGTACGGTAAAAAGAGGGGGGAAATCCAGCCCTGCCAGAATCATCCACCTTCAAAAAAACCGTAATTCATACACACAACCAGACATAACTTTTTTCCAGCACTTGTTATTCCCCATGTCAGAAGAAAAGTGTTCAGAAAACATAGATAAATTAAATCAACTAATTGAAACCATCTTTCCCTTCTCTCTCTCTCTTTTTTTTTTTTTTTAAATATATCTTTTATATATCTCTTTAAAATTTATAAACTAACATGATTTTTCTTTTATTATTTTAAAATTTCAGAGCTGGAATTTTGCTGCTAATTTATTTCAGTGCCACCTCTTGTTTTCTTAGCTACTCAGGTCTAGCACATCTGGTGAACAAGCAACGTTTTGTGGGGGCCCAGATACTTCCTGTGAGGCTCCGATTTGTTTTGTCCTATCACCACACCAGTCTGCAAGTGACACTGAGTTGAGGTACTCAGGCTGCTTTCCTGTCTTGAATGCTGTAAATCAGTGCCAAAAACTAAGGGCATCAGGAAACTAATGAAGAGGATAAGTGGCAGCAGTCATTAGAACAGATGCCTCCAGGCGATGTCCAAAGATAGTATTAGGGAAATTATGGAAACCTCTGCAAGGGAATCAAACAAGAGAGCATCATCAGTGCATAATGGAACTTTATAGTTAAATTAGAACTGTTCTAATACAGACATGATTTTGGATTTCACAGTTAAAACACAGTTCCGTTTTGCACTGAAAACAGGAATTCAGCTTCTTTGTTATGTTTGAAAAATATGGTCTCCTTTACAAATTGGCAGCACTTATTCCTCTGGGTATGAGATGAATGGTCTGGTAATTTGTTAGTTTGTGATTTGCAATTAATTAGAAACTTGGTCCTTTAAGAAATCTGTTCCAATTGTTCTTTTGTTTTTAACACCTCAACAATGAAATAATGCAGACCACAAAAATGTTCCATCTAGTCATTGAAACTGCACACAGACAATAATTGAATAAATTAGTCTGCAATTTAAAAAAAAAGTAACTAATTGCAAGCAGGGAATACTGTAACTTCAGCAAAAGCTCATTTAATCATCTGGTTTCCTCTAGAGTGAATTTCCACATGTTAATCCCATTGGCTGTAAGGATTTACGTTCATTAATCTCATTGACTTGGGTAAGGTTGAGTGCATCAAGACATTACTTGGCCAGTTCTTATAAGTTTTTGCATTTTGATGTGGTGCATAAAAAGGCTTCCCTCAGCACTACTGATTCAGTGTATATTTAAGAGATATTGCTGAAGAACCTGAGGCAGCAGAGTTTGTAACAATACTGCAGTAGTGGGACCTTGTACCCATTCACTCAGTTATCAACCTCAGTTCCACCACTGATGTGGCACACTAAACTGCTGGTTTCAACCTGTGGCCTAGAAATCCCTGAAATACAATTTCAAAAGGGTCCCAAAAAGTAACTACGAATTGACTGTTGCAGCAGGCTCAAGTTTGCTGCACAGGAGCCTGCCCAGGGAAGTCATGGAGTCCTCATGCCTGGAGGTATTTAAGAGTCATGTAGACATAGTGCTGAGGGATATGGTTTAATTGAGGTCTTGTCAGTGTTAGGTTAATGATTGGACTAGATGATCTTAAAGGTCTTTTCCAATCTGTGAATTGGAAATTCTGTGATACTGCGATTTTAGAAATTTGGTAGTGGTCCACAAACTGAAAAGCAAAATGAAATAAATCAGCTGATTTGATTCATGTGTCTTCATTATTGGTTTGATGTATCTCTGTAAAATCCTGGCACAGAGATAGGTCAGAGTAAAAAAAGATGTATTTAGAAAATAGAGATGTAAGAGGCATGCCAGCAGAAAGAAAAAGCCCCACAAAACAAACAACAAAAATCCCACTGGATTAACCCAGAAGAATTTAATGAGTTCCTTTCCCAGGGACTGTGGCTGACAACAGCTTCAGTGGGGGACAGAGATGTCCTTGGAGGGACCCTGACAGGTCACTGCAGTCATGAAGGCTGTCCCTCTGCTGCATGTTAAGGTAAAGTTAATGAGATGGCCAAGGCTAAGAAAGTTGTGTGGCTAAGAGAGGGAACAGATATTTACACCACAGTGATCTGCAAATCTAAGCACCAGGGCTTGCTTGGGTTCTAGTAACGGACTGGAAAAAAAAATTAAAAAGACAAAAAAGAAAAAAAGAAGAAATCACAAATACTCCAGTTGAAACCAAAAAGGACTTATTTGGGTAGTTTTGTGCAAGCTTTTGAAAAACCTTTTTAGAACTGATGCCAATTTATAAATGAAAATTTAGTCCAGAAGCAAAAGAATGCTTCTGTTTAGAAAAAGTTAAAAACAAATATTGTTTAACATTTAAACAGACTTTTTTTCCTTCAGAGAAAACCACTTTTTTTGTGTGTGTGTTTATTCTAAATTCCTAAATATCTCTGATTCTCCCTTATTTGTACACTGGAACGAGTTCATCTGCGAAAACAAAAAATCTCCCTAAACCTTAAAATAACTAACATCCAAAAATATCAGACCAAATTGTCACTTGGACATGAACTACATCCAAAGATTTAACAAAGATCTAATACAGGAATGACCCAATGCATGGGAAAAAGAGTGGTCACCGGAACAGGCAGGATCCCTGCTGATCCCATAGCCGAAGCACTCCAAGAGTGACCCCCACCAGAGGCCAAAGCACCCTGCACGACATAGAGACTCTGCAATGATCACCAACCAGAAGAGAAAATCAGGAGACATAAAACAAGAGGGAAATGCGGAGTTGCACAGCTCCTGTGACAGAGAGAGAAATCCCAGAGCTGCTGAAGACAGCGGGGGATGCAAACTGATTTCTTTGTATTATCTGTTAGGAAAACACTGCCCACAAGCAAGTGTGGGAGGCAGCTCTTGCCCCATGGCAGGAGGGAGGTGGGCTCAGTGGCTTCTCCATCATATGGGGCTGGCAGCAGGGAGGTGACCCCGGGCCTGTGGGATGTGCCCCTTCAATGCTTTGGGATGTCACAGAAAAGAAGGGGCCCCAAAGGCAGAGACGTGGCATATGCAGGCAAGATGGTGAGAAGTAGTTAGCACACTAGGGGAAAAACTTCTCTAGAAATGCCACCACCAGGACAGCTGGATACACATGATCCTGCACATGGGTGCTGGGACACAGGCATGGCTTGGCAACCTCAGGAGCTCTAATTTTCTTCCCATGTTGGAAATGTTTGTACTGGGGATGAGGACAAAGAGGTTTGTTTTTTCTCCATGCTTCTGTTAGGAATTCCTCTGGATTTCCTATCCAAAAATAGTAAGAGGTTACAGAGGAAAATACATGAAGGCTCTTTTTGCTCTGAGGTAGAAATGGAGTGAGCTGATTGAGAGGCACTGAGCTGGCAGGAGGTGTGTGTCCTCCCAGGGTTTCCTCCCAGTACCTCCTTAGGGAAGAAGCATAGTTCTCCTTCCTCTGACCAGACACCTCCCAGTTGACCTTCTCACTTTGGAGGACAGGGTGGCCAAGGCAAGTCTTCCTAAGGTTGTTCCCTTGGAAACATGAAGCTGCGAGTTGTGATTTAGGCAGTCACTTCCTGAGTGTATGGGTGTTACAGTACTGAGCAAGGCACTGTAAAGGCTTGCAAGTAAGACCACTTAAATCCAGAAGATTACAAAATAATGTAATAATATAAAGTAATCTCCTGATAGCAAACCATGAGCTGATGTGACTGCCTTTGGGTCTGGAAGCTGGACCAGTGGTGAGGAATCACACAATAAAGTAGGTCACAGGTTTCCAAAAGACTTTTTTTTTTTTTCCTTTAAGCTTATGAGAAAATGATGGTTTATGAAAATCAACTTGAAGCAAGGTAGTCATTTTGATAATAAAATCTCAAAAGAGGACAGAGGGTTCTGTCATTACAGTAATGGACCCCAGATAAGTGCTTCATCAAGAAGACTATACGTTGTTACTACTTACAATGTGTTGAAAAGATGGGGAGAAGAGAAAATGAATGGGATCATCTACAAAAACAAACTACAACAGAAATGCTGTTAAGTGCTTTCTTATTTTATGCCATAAAATACTCCGTTTTGGAATTCAGTTAAGTCAAAAATGCATTGTTGTCCTCCTCTCATCACCTCAGAGAAATGCTAAAATGAAAAGACCTCAGTGCAACCTGTAGGTCAAGTATCACATTGGTGAGGCAGCCACTCAGCCTCGGAAGGTCCCGTGGCCATCCCTCTGGAGCGTGCCAAGGCACCCAACAGCTCCATGCAGTGGTGGAGGTCCTGTTACCATGTATGTGAGCTGTGGAGAGAAACCATTCCCTGCCTTGTTTAAAAGCATGGAGGTGGCTAGTGTGATGCTGAGGAAAAGCAAACACAGCCTTGCCTGGCACAGTCAAGACAAAATTTGATCTCATGCCTCTTTTTTTCCCCTCTACCCATGCTTGCAGCTGGGCCATACTGCTGTGAAGGCTAGAATGTAACAAACCACTGCAGAGCTTTGCTTTGCTCAGGTGATTTATGTAACAGAAAACAGTTTCTTGGATTGCTGTGTGCATGCCTCAGTTGCTGCCTGCTTTCCCTAGGAACCCCAGCAGATGAAAAACTGCTCTCAGCTTAACCATTAAAAGCTGTTCAGCCATGGAAGTGGAGGAAAAGCAGAGGATGAATTGTGGGAAGGGCATGTCAGGGAGGGTAGGTTGCTGAGTAGCCAGCCAGCAGGTAAGGGGGGACAGCCTTGCTGGGACCTCCAAACAGTCCTGGGAGACCATCAGAACACATGAGGGGCAGTGTCCCCAGATCTGCCTTAGCCACTTAGGGAGAGTGGTCCCTGCTCATGGGGTGACAGGGATGTACCCAAATAAACGAATGAAGACAAATGAAGCATAGGTTTAAGCTCTGAGCCAGGCTATCTAATTGCTGCTTTCTAGTTTTTGTACTGATCTAGCTGCAAGGAAATGGGAAGTGTTGGAGTGACAATGACTTGGGGTTTCATTCTGTCATTAGGTATCATATAAACTAGGCTCTTGCTAGGCTATACCCTCAGTTATATGTACAACTGGTTCTCATTAGTGGCTATTTAAAATGTTTCTTACAATCACTCATCTTCACTAGCAGCAAATTTTTATTCATAATTTACGCAGTGTTTTTAAAACTTTCACCCACATTAAAATAAATGTAACAGCTGGTGAGTCTGTAGCTGAAGAAGGTGATAAAAAGAAGAATAAAGTATCTCTGAAATGAATTTTCTTTTCCAGCACATGCACTGGGCCCAACATAAAACACACAACAGAAAGTTTAATTTAAAACTAATTTATTGGTGAAATGTTATCAGAAGCCCAGTGAAGACAAATAAATCAATGTGACACTGGGAAAAAGATCAGCTGGTAAGGATGAAAGCTACCAGTATAACAATCCACAGCTGGGAGAAGAGTTACACAAACTGGAGCACATCAGCAGAGCCAGAGTGAAATCTCCCTTTGCAATTTTGGATTTCAAAATAAAATCATTTGAGGTTTAAATGCTGAGAGGTGCAAATATTTGTTCCTTTCACTAGAAGCAAATACTGGATTTTTGACCATGAAACACTACCTTGGTCCCATGCTTCTGTTTCCCTCCATTCTGCAAAAACACCAAGTTACAAGCAAGGAGCGGAGAAAAGTGACATTTTTGATGTATGCTGACTGAGCTTCACTAACACTAGATTTATATGTTTCTCCTTATTAAGAAAAGGAAATGGAAACTGAATGGCTTCTTGGTTGCTCTGAATCAGAAGGCTGTGAATATTATTTTATTTTCTGGAAAGAAGGTCTGGATGAAAAGAAGCAAGAAACAAAAAAGTCTGACAAAAAAGTTTCTCCTGGCTCATAGTTCACCCAGATACTGTCTCAAGAGGAGAGATGGGCTTTTGGCTGAAAACCTTCACAGAGGTGCAGACGCTGCACACAGACACATTGCCTTCAGTGATGCAATTCCTCTTGCACCCAGGGGAACAGGATTTGTATGTCCTTGTAAATGGGTAGAACTGGGGAAAAGGTGTCAGAATCCCTTGCTGATCTCTCCTTGCAACGTCTAGTGGGGTCCTATATTTTGTGTGGCCATTTTATGTTACATGCTTTTCTCAGTACTTTATGGTTGTCTCAGTGGTGAAGACTCAGGGTGTCCATGAAAATGATTTATTCAGTATTCTCTTTGTGACCAGAGGCATGAAATGCTGGACCTCTTTAAGGAGACCCTGCTGCCACAAAGTCTCCAGCCTACAGTTAGGAGGTTTTAATTTTGCGTGAGACACAACCACTTAGTAAAGCATCCCACAGCTTGCGTTTTGAAAGCTGCACTTTGTTTTAGCAATAATGACCACAGAGTTATGAGTAACAGTTCCAATTCAGTTCATGCACAATCAGATACAATCATATTTAAGAAATTAATTCACTCCTGTGTGAACCAGTGCTCCAATTTGGCCAACATCTTCTTTCCTATACTGTAACAAATTATTCCTATTGACTGAAGAGAGTTTCCCAAAGTCTCTTTTGGTCTGATTTATGTGAAATAATTAGCATGATATTGTCTGAGTTTGAGGTCACTCAGTGCTTTTTCTTGTATTTGAACATCTGCATTCATTCCCATTCTATACCAATTAGCACAGAGGAAGCAGGATCCAGCCATAAAGGACAGCTCCACTGCTTCACATCTACTTCATCCAGACTTTTCTTACACAGCTTCCTACCTCTCCGGAAAGGAATCCCCAAAAAACCCAAACAACAACAAAAAACCACTGGTATGTTGGTTTCAGAATTGCAAAAACACTGATAAAAAGACTGAGTGGCTCTAAAAACAAACTGCTCAGCACTATTGAAGGAAAAAAAGACAACAACAAACAACACTCCACACCTATTTCTTTAACCACAACTTACTCAGTCCTAACTGGAATAACTCTCAGGGGCAGATTTTTAGACAGGGTAAATCAGCAGCTCTCTACTGCAGTACTGGTGATTTCTGCCAGCTGAACTATTTGTGGAGCTAATTCACCTTAGCTTTAAAAGAGAGGAAGTTGTCGTTGACTTTGTAACAGTGTTGTGTGAAGTGAGGGGATGAATTTAGTGTGACAAAAGATCCCCTTGTCTTCTAGCCAGTCCTCAGAGGTTAGAAGGACTAGGGGTGGCTGGACTTATCTCTTAATAGGTATGGCAATTAAGAAGTGTTGCTGTAGGCCCAACACCAGATTCTCAAAGAACCTGTATGTTGTAGGCCCAGTTCCCTTCTGGGAACAGTTGGATGGGCAAATAGCATGTTTTAAGTGTTGCTATAGGCTTAACACTGGATTCCCAAACAGCCTGCACAGTGTAGGCCCGGTTCGCTCCTAAGAGAGCAGTTGGATACAGAAATAGCATGTTTTCAACTACAGGTCTGACACCAGATGTTGTAGGCCCAGCTCCCTTCTAAGAGAACAGTTGGATGCACAAACAGCCTGTTTTAAGTGTTGCTATAGGCCCAACACCGAACTCGTAAACAGCCCGCCAAGAAGCAGTCAGATACNCTATAGGCCCAACACGGAACGCGGAAACGGCCCGCCAAGAAGCAGGCAGATACACGAATAATACAATTTATTTACACTTGCAACATTACACTTGCAGATTCTCTGAAATTGCTGGTGACAAATATATTAGCTGCAAAACCCCAAAATATAGCTGAAGAAAAT
>WEIS01093361.1:7686-18741 GCA_013389965.1 Todus mexicanus
TCCCCCCCCCCGCCCCGAGGTGTTGCCGTCTTTTAATCTCAAGCTCCATGGAGATGCTCCATGCAATTAGCACCTATGCTTATTATTCCTTCTTGCTCTATTCTTACCCCAAAGCGCTCTAGATAAAAGGGAAGACTTTGAAAGCTCTGAGTTTTCTGGGGCAGTTTCCTACTTGGTGCAGTTTTACCCCGCCTCTCCTTTCTCCGCGACTCTGAGAATCTCCCAGGTTTTGTTTGTGGTTTGTAGTTTTCACAGGAAGTTCAGACTCTCCTTTCCCTTGTTAGGATTGTCTGTAATTCCATCTCCTACACACTCAGCTTGTCATCCTTGAAACTTTTTTTTTTAACATGCCTTTCTGCATCCCGGAGCCCAGCCAGTTATTATCTTTTCCCCCCACTGGGTGGCTGCTTATCTGTTTATTTGCAAAACTGGATGGAGATCTTCTCAGGGGAGATATTTTCATGTTATTTCCAGCCATTCTTGCTCCAAAGAGAAGCAGAAACTTAGCAGAAGGAAGAATTTAGGAGGGTTTTGCTCCTACTCCCAACCAGAATCTGAAAATGTGTCAGAAATCATCGGTGCTTGGCTCTGCTGCTCCTCACGCTGCATTCTTGGGCAAAATACTTGAAATTTGCAGCTGTTTTCTCCAGTTATCAATAGACAGAATCGAATGGGGTTACTGTATCTCCCAGGGGTGCCGTAATCTTTAATTACACGGTCCCTGGAGAGTACTTCCAACATGCAGCTTTCTGTGGCAGAGCTAACTGTTGTTGTCCAGAGGGAAAAAAGCCGCTGGAGATCAGTCCTGGCTCTTCCCAAGAGGCTGAGGAAAGGGTGTGATGTGTGCTGGAGAAGCAATAGAGGGATGGGGATCAGTTCTTTTTTGAATCCTGGGGGATTTATGTGACTTCTAGTAGGTCTTCAAATGGTAACTGAGGAAAGGAAGCTTACTGTCAGTCGGCTTAAACTGACTGAATGAGAAATTCGTAGAGATTCTCACCCAAAAAGAACAGTTGAAAACTCCTGATGGCTGGAAATGGGTCAACACCGGGGTGGAAGAAGTCAACAAAGACTTGCTCCAACTTTCATGTGAGTTCCTTTGTGACTGTACCCCTGTGGGGTATTGCAGGGATGGGTCAGCTCCCGAGAATAAGCCTGGAACTAGTGAATTTTAAGGAGCTCTGATTTTAATTCATATAGTTCAGTTTCTGTGGTTTACATCAAAAGGCACCAAAACGCTGGGAAAACCTCGGGAGCAGCCACACCTCACTCGGGAGAAGGGCAGTTCATTCACACCTACTGCTGTGCTCTGCCTTTTAAGCTGTATTAATCGTTTTAATAAACAAACCAGCTCGTTCTAGAGCATTCTCTCCTTTCAGCTGCTTCTCACTTAAGTGCTGTCCCCATTCTCTAGGAAGTCGTCGTCCTTTTTTCCTTGTTTGACTTCATTTGTAGATTTTCACTGAGTTTGAGAACAGTTTTCTTGGAGTCTGAATAATTCTGTCCCAGGAACATTCTCAGCAGCATTCGCCACTCTCAGCTCCCCAAATCCTACAGCTCTCCACCCAAACCGGGCAGGTAGCCATGAAAATGGGGAGTTAGGTGGCTATTTCTCTGCTTTACACCCACAAAATTGACATTTTTATGTGCAAATGCAGCTTTTGAGAGAAGGAACTAGTTAAACGTATGTATCTCATTTAAAATACTCCCTCCATTCCTTCTGCTGCTTTCACTTGCTGCAAATTCGGGTCAATCTAATTAACGTGGTGCAGCTGCCTCAGTGAAAAACTTGTGTGAGCAAGAAGAGAATTGGGTTTATTGTCTGGGTGATGGTTGTCACTGGAGGAAAAAAAAATCGGTGCACGCTGTGGTGGGACAGTTGACTTTGCTGCATATTTGAGATATTTCCCATTCTACAGGTAGGAAATGCTTGCACAAAGTCAACAGCGGCGCAGTCGCCGCGCGCTTCTCGTCGGATGCCACCGGTAGAGCCGGGCGTTGTGCTGACGGGGTGGATTCCAGCTGGTGCTTGGAGAAGTGATGATTAATTTCCAGCAGTTCCGAAGAGGAAATTATACTCGTTAAATCAATCTAGGCGAATTTCAGCTCTTGCATAAAAGCCACCCCTAATTGCATCGGCGAATTCAGCCCGAGCTGCCGCGCAGCGCGCAGGAAGTTCACACACGCTTCGGACTATCATTAAGGATTGCACAAGAGCCTCCAATGTTTACTCACTCGGCCAATAACATGTTTGTGTTCCCTCTCCTTTTTTTTTTTTGCCCTTCTTTAATTTCAGTGGGAAAGGGGGGCAAATACACGGCCTCTGATGAGGTGGAATGATGCACTGAATCAACGCTCGGCTGCTCTCGCTGGGTCTCGTTGCTCCACAGCAGCACAAATCGAGCTGGTTCACCTCCCGTCGTGACACCAGTTCCCTGTAGCTGAAGCTCCGTCTCTAGCTCTGTGCTTGCGAACACCAGCCACGCTTTGTTGTTCTTCTCAGCCTGCCCTAGTTCTTGCTGTCATTAATCACAGGGAGATGGATGGGATGGGGATGAGAGTGGCAGATCCTTGCGTGGCGAACGTCAGGCAGCCGTAGCGTGCGCTCACCCTGCGTGCCTCCACCAAACCTTGCCCAGCAGCGGGGTCAGTGAGACATTTCATTTATTAGCTGTGCAGGGTGATTTACTGGCATCGAATTAATGGGAGTCCAGTTCCTGAGGAGCCTGTGGAGAAGGAAAGCAGCTAAGGAATGAGGCAGCCGAGGGTTTGGGGGATCTGATTCAGCAGGTTGCAATTAGGCTGTGCAAGGGAACGGAAGGATGGCCACTGGCTCTTCCCATCGCACAGCCACGCTGGGGGCACCAGTGGAGCAGCTTCAGGTAAAGTGTTGGGTGCTTAACTCAGCCTGTTGAGCTTTGGGTGCAGGCTGGGTGAAGACTTTCTGTCAGCCTCACTTATTTTTTCCCTCTCTAATACTTATGAAAGGGCCTGGGCGGGGTTTTGTCTGTGTCCAGGCTGAACGCAGGGAGGTTGTGTGTGGTCCCTGGCACTTTATGGGACTTGGGTAAACACCAATTGCTTTGTTATGTGCTGAATAGGAACGTTAGCCCCAAATTAGCACTAATGTGAGGTCATTTAACCCTTACAGGAGGTCTTTTGAAAAATCATAATAGAGCGATGCAGGAGTCAGGACAAACCAGTCACAGAGCCCAGGAGGTTTTGTGCAAGATTGACAAAGTACACTATTATCACCCCGAGACAGGGTCAAAAATGTAAATACCCCGAGACCAGCCGAGAGAAACCTTCCTCCTGCTGGGCTGATTATTCCTAGAGCAGGTGCTGCTCCCAAATCCCCACGCAGAGACTACAAGCTCCCTGTATTATTCCTTCAGGGTTTCAGGCCGGGAGAATTAAAAGTGAATTGGAGCCGAGATGAGCATCAGCATCTCTCAATCCAACGTATTCATCGACATAATGGTTGCTGGGTCAGGGCAGCTCTTCCTGCAATTTCGTTGTCCAGCCCTCGAAACAAGAGCTCGTCTTTAATTGCCATCGAAAATAACTGTGTGTGGCTTGTTTGGGTCGCACGGCAGCCTGTGAGGGAACGGAAGCTCTGGTAGGTGTGATAGACACTGGTGTCCTCCTTTCTCGGGCTAGGGATGGGCAGAGACATTTCCAGGGAAATGTTTCCTTGCTCCTCGGCAGCAGGAGCCACCGTCTCTGCTGGTCAAGATGTCTGGAGTGGCATCTATATCTGACAGGAGTTTGCTTTCAAGCAAGGACCATCCTGGAGGAAAGCTGTGATGACCTCTGGGACTAAGCAAACCATCCGGGAGCCATAACATCTTGTAACTGGGGACCCTCGTTTGCAAGATGTAGTCAAGCTGTTGGTCAAGCCACGGAATGGGGGTTATGGGAGAAGGGCCCAGCATGGTCACCTGTTCCCGGTGAAACCCCAGCGCCATCCTTCCCTGAGTGCCAGTGAGCGCCGGCTCTCTAATTCCAGCCTTCCCAGGATGATTCCCCAGGTTGTTGTTGGGAAATACCTTTCTGCCAAGCAGTCGGCGGGACCGGAAGCTCCAGATACCTTCTCATCTGGAAAGGCAATCAGACAAAATGCCAAGCCCAGGGGGCAAATTTTCAGTCTTGGTGCCAGTCTTGCTTATTACATCTCTGGGTTCTGCAGCCTGGTAGACTTTCATCATATAATTTATTTGCTTCTCAACATCCCTGCAGTTATTAAAAGCATCGTGCTCAGAACTGCCACCCAAGGTTTCTCTAATTAGTACATCTGCCTTTCGGGGCAATTTCGGATTGTACATTTTACAGCTTGACCTCAGGCAGCGAATGGCCAGAATTCGCTCTGGGTTCCTCTTAGCCAGGGGAGCTGCCTGGGGTCTTCAGGACATGGGAGATCACAGGGAGAATGGATCTGATACTGCAGGGAGGGGCTCTGGAGAAATGTCAGCCAAATGTCACGCTCAGGTCAAGGGGGAGAACCTCCAGACACCCTTGTGCTCCGCCACACAGCGCCTGCCTGCACCGCACGGCTCTGCAAAGGGCACTTTTGCTTGGGTGGAAGAAAATCAACGGTCCCAAATCTCCCTTGGGAAGGCTCCCTAAGGCCCTACGCTGCTCTTCTGGGCACTTGTCTACACTCAAAGTTCGACGCTGGCTCCAGAGAGCTGACTGGGCTCCCCTCAGATCATCTCACAGACTGGGATTAAGTAGCTGGGTGGATGGAGAGCTCCATAAGTTGGGTTGTCTTCCCCACTTATAGTCCTCCTGCTCCTTCTGAAACATGGTGGAGGTAAAGAAACCTCACAAAGTTAGTCCCATCAGCTGGCACACAGAAGCGCACCTAGGGCAAGGAGTGAGCCTGTCGCTTCCTACCCACTGGGCACTTCAGGAACACCCAAGCAGAGAGGCAGCCAGGCCAGGAGGGAACCTTGAGGCTGCTTTGAGCTTTTATTCAGGAATGGTTAAAATCCATTTGAATTCCTATAACAAGGCTTTCTCTGACCGTGTGGCATCCTTCATCTGAACCCAGTCTTCAGCTTTGCTTCCCCACTGAGCTCTGACTGTGCTCCTGGACCTGACTCAGATGAGATGTCTCTAGTTCATCTCGCAATGATTTCATTCCGTGCTGAAAAGCGGAGCAGCAGGCGCCCATTGCCCTGGCATTGATTAATCTCACAGGAAAAGGTCTCGCTGTCGAGGTTATAAATCCTTCAGGTTCCGATGAAATTGTAGCTTCCTTTTTGTGCCTCTTTAGGACTCAGGTTTAAGCTGGGGTTTGGCCACAAGTCCCAGTTCCGGCTCCAGCAGAGACACGGTTTATACTGGTGCAGTATAATTTGTTTGATCTTGTTTCAAACTGGGGTAAAAATGCATCGCTATAAGTCACATCTCCCCTTGTGGTTTACGTGGGTGACTAGACACCCAAGGTAGGCAAATTTATTTTTTTTTACTAGAGACTCGCATAAAATTACTGGCAGTACGGTCACGGCTGCGAATCCCATGAGAGCCCCGGGGGTGGCATCTGTCCAAGCGTGCGGCGCGGCACTGCCCAAACAGGCCCTGGGCTGGAACAGCCACAAAGGTGGTGAGAGGCGAAGCTCAGGCGCTCTGATGGGCGGCGAGCAGCGCTTTGGTCTCCTGCTTTCCATTGCAGCGCCTTAGAGATGAGCTATGGCAACAGATTCTCCCAGAATGTCATAGAATGGCTGGGGTTGGAAGGGATCTTAAAGATCTTCTAGTTCCAGCTCTCCTGCCATGGGCAAGGACACCTCCCACTAGACCAGGTCAATCACTGAGGATGGGGCTACTCAGATCCGGCGCCAGAGGTTTGCTGGAAATGGGGTTTGCTGTTTCTCCAGAGGCGTCCTGCAGTTTGGTGCCATGTGGCATCTCCAAGCGTCCGCTTAGAAGCGAGGCTGATTCTCAGATCTCGAAGTAAAAGGAGGTTGATTGATTGATTTATTTAACAAAGCTGAAGCAACGTAGTGTTTTGTACCAGATATGTGCCTCTTGCAGGAGGAGTTTTCTAGGAGGAAGGAAAATCCCCAAGCCCCTCAGGGCCAGCAGCCCTTCTGTGCTCGCGGCCACCCAGGACATTCTTGGTGCATCTCTTGAAATGTTGCAAAACTACCCGATATTTTTTCCATTCCACGGGATGACTGGTACCTTGCAGTGAACTTTCTGTTAATTCCCCACCAACAACCTGCTTCGAGAAGGGAGTTCCAGCCCTACAGAGGCTGATGAAAAATAAGCCTCTTGTAATTGGAGGCCTAATAAATCTAATAAATCATTAGCAAGATTTATTAGAACTACCGGCTTTGCTGTGCCGGCAGGCTCTTGGATTTATACATTTAACTTAGATGCTGGGAAGTCTAGAAACAGTCTTAATAAGTTCTTAGATGTTTGGGTTAGATTCGTTATCTGAGCAGGCGATGCACTGATAGGATTTGAGTGTAGGTTTCATTTCAGATGGCAAGATTTTTCACCCTAGATGTGGGATTACGGCCTGGCCAGGAAAAGCGAGCAGGTAGAGCGAGTCAGAATGAAGTGGGCCTTTATTTGGTATCAAATATGACAGACAGGTGCCAGCTAGGAAGCAGAGGGAGCTTGCCCACTACCAGAGGGTGGAGTAGATGGGTATCTGTGTTTCTTTCTCTCCAAGACTTCAGAGCCATGGCGGGGGGGGGATGTTTGGGAGAGTCGACGCTGGTCGGAGTTTCAGGGCTCCTCGGAGTTGCCGTGTGCTGTAGCTCTGGCAGTGAGCTAAGAGCAGAGCCCTCATTCCCTGCAGCTTTAGATCTCTTTGACAGAGGTGTCAGGAGGAGATGGGCTGCGGCGCGTGGGCTCTGATACCTGGCTGGGGTTCCCCGTATCCTCAGCAGATCACAGCTCCACCCAGGGCTGGATGCAGCTGCAGCATGGATGGAGGAGGACTGTGGAGCTGAGGGGGTGCTGCAGTGACTCAGAAGGTCCCGTGACCCCAGATAGAGGTTCCTCTGCTGCTCTCTGTGCTGGCAGAGCCGCTCACAGCAGTGATGTGCAGCACCACAGGGCAGCCCCAGAGCCACTGACAAAGGTGCCATCCTGCAGCAGCTCCCATGAGCTGCACTTGTACCAGAAGATAAAGTCCAAAAGTTGAAGTTTCCCCTTTCTCCAGGCCAGAATTGTAATTTTCACAGGAGGCTTCAGCACTGCCAGCTTAGCTTGGGTTTGCTTCAGCATCGCACACCCCATGGGCTCCACATTTTGCAAATCATGGAATCACAGAATGGTTTGGGTTGGAAGGAGCCTTAAACATCTCTTAGTTCCAACCCTCCTGCCATGGGCAGGGACACCTCCCTCTAGAAGGGGACTCTACTTTCTCTTTGATGGCTTCATGTTAGCATGACAAAGCTGGAGCCCTTGGCAAGGGAGCAGGGCCAACCTCGGGCCCCTTTGCAGGAGATTTTCAAAGAGAAATCCCCTCCCTGCCTGTAAAGAGCCGAGAACTGGAGCTCCAAGTACCGGCTGCTTCTCCCACATGGGGCTGTTGGGCAGTTTGTGCTGCGCTACCTGCGCAGGATCAGCCCCCAGACGATAGCTCGTGACTCACGCAGGGCCTTTGGAAGGGTTTCCAGTTTTCTCAGTGGAAATGAGATTCAGTTCCCACAGGACCCTGCCCAGCCTCGCCGCTTCTCCCCTCCCTCCGCGTTTGCCTTTTCATTTGAATGCTTCAGGAGCGGAAGGTGTCTCCAAATCTGGGATCTAAGCACGGAATCCCAACTCCGCGGACAATTTTAGAGTCAAATCAAGATTGTGGAGCCAACTTCTTCCTCCTCTTTTCTATAAATAATCAGGTCCAACAGCTCTCTCCTCAAAGTATTGTGGGAAAGTCAAGCTCCTGCCAAAGTGCTGAGACAGAGAAAGGCAAAGACGACGGCTGCCGGGTGCCAGTTCCAGCCATGCCAAAACACCCCCTGTACCAGTATCCCATGACTGGTTCGGATGAGTAATGGCAGGCGTAGAGCAGAAGGGAGAAATAATTAAAATTTGCAGAGCGCTTTGATGATTCCAATACTGACCAGCCTCAGCTTTACTATGTCATGAGCCATGGTCCTGCTGGCCTGGAAACCACAAGCCAGGTCCCTGGTAGACGTAGGATTGGCTTCAAAATTGCTTAACTTTGTGGGGTGTGTGTGAGGGAGTTATTTTCCTTTCTGTCTCTTCATTCCCAAGCCTGTGGGGATTGTGTTTTGCAACAATCACGAAGGACGGAGCTTTTTGCGTCGAGAAAGCTTGCACATGATCAGGTGGTTGCAGGAAGTCAGGCTTTGAAAGGCAACTAAATAGCCTAATAACAACAGCAAGTATCAGCAGATTTGTGATGAAAGCCTGAAAGCTGGCAAACCCGAGACATTAGGAGCTCCAGATGTTGCAGGCAGATAAGTATCTCTGGCCTGAGCTTTTCTAATTAGCTACAGAAACTAAGTTGTCACGTAAAGATGTCTTTCAAGGCTCCCTGAGCAGATTCATTAAAGTCCACCAGGATGGGCTGACACTCATTCATAACATTTCCTTTTTTATTTGCTGCTTAGGAAATCGCTGAATGAAATCCCATTTCTGAGCTGTGCTTAGATTCAAATCGAAACCAGCATCTCTGCAACTGCGTGAAACGAGCAGGCGCCGGGATCCAAACCCACTTGGTGCCTCAGCTGGAGTCTGCCTGAGCCCAGGCTCTGCTGCCGGGATCTCACCCGCTGGCTGATAAGGGTAATTTATTCCGAGCAGCCAGGGCCACCTCTGCCAGTGACATTTCCATATCTCTGCTCCTAAAGGGCTGATTAACGATGAACGGAGTCAACTGAGGTACCCGAGACCAAACTCATCCCTGCTGCAGCGTCACTGGCTGACATCAGATAACTTCCCGAGGGGAGGCAGCTTTGATCAGGCTGCAGCACTGGGGGAAATGGTTGGGAGCGATACCCCATGTTTTGCATCTGGTCCATTCTAAAAACTGTTTTCATGTTTAAAAATAAGTTTCTCTCAGCGAGGAATCACAGCACTGCGGTAACTGTGGGCCCAGCCCTGAGCTCTTCCTTGCACCGTCATTGTCAGAACCTTCTGCTCCTGGTGTGGCAATCACTGGGAGAGGAGGAGGGGGGGATTCAACTCCTTGGGGTTTTGCTTTTGTGTTTCGAGTTGCGTGTGGGAGACAGGTGATGAAAGGGAAGTCCCGAGAGTTAGGTTTGGCTGAAGAGCTTCAGTGTGTGCTCAGTTTTCGGTGCAGGGGTTGGAAGACAGAGTTTATGTGGAGTCTGAAGTCCCTTTTAAAGAGGACCCCCCCATGAAACCTTCCTCTGACTCCTTCCCTGTAGCTGAATATCACAAGAAGCTGAGGCAGCCAATTTGGCTGCAATGAAGAACATCTTTGCAACATCTCCAACCAGCTCCCTCCCTCTAGAGACTGAACTGACCTGTCCATTCCCCACTGTGGGTTTCTTCAGCTGGGTTTGGATCGACAGATCAGCTCAACGCAGGCACTGAAATTCGGCTCTGGAGATGAGAGCACGGGACAAGCTGAGGTCAGAGCACGCCGAGAAAAAGTGAAGCTTCTCCCAGAAATCGAAGCTGGCTGAGGCGGTGGGTCATGTTTGTTTATTTGAACTGAAGGCGGCTGCCCTGAAGACTGTTACTGGGGTCAGTTGTTTGCAACCCAAACTTCTTACTAGGTAAAAACTGGTCGAACTAGATGAAGACAGCAGGAATTTTCCTATAGCCCCCTGGGCTACAACAGATAATAACAAACTGGCCTGACTCTATTAAAAAGCCATTTAAGCACTGGGTCACGTTGTTTAGTGGTACCAGGAGCCAGCAGAGCCAGCCGGTTTCCCAGTTACCCTGCAGATAGAGGTGCTCCCCTAACTGGGAAATGAGAAAAGGGCAATGAGGGGCTTGTCTCTCGCTCACTACAGCCAGTCGAATTCTTTTTTTTTTTTCCTTTTCCTTATTATTGCAGTGACAATAGCGCTATAGAGTGACTCTTGTAGCCTCCGTGTTGTACAAACAGATCGAAAGGGCAGGTCTGCCAGACGGAGCCTCGCAGCCCAAGGAAGTTCCAGCTCAGCTTTTTGTTCTGCCTTCCCAAGCAAAAGATACCAGGAGGCAGAGGGACTCTCATTGGGAAAGAGCGTCTGGCCTGGATATCAAAGGTTCCTCCACATTTCTATGGCACGAACTGTATTATTTATTATTTTATTTTGCTGGAAAAGCACCTGAAGCAGCCACATCTCTCCCTTTGGAGAAGAGCTCGCTTTAACCTGCTTCGGGCTGCTTCCTCTTACTGCGTATTAATTGTTGAAGTGTTTTAATAACCTTTGGTCAAAGGCAGCTGAAATTCCTGGCACGTCGTGGGACAACTGGGGAAGGATGTTTGACAGCTGTCAGTGGGAAAAGCCGTGTATCCTAAAGGGATTAAAGCCCTTGCTTTGAAGTTGCTTACGAGTTATACAGAAAAGAAGCCAGGCTGGGAACGGGGAGGATGAAATGACTTAGCCGAGGTCACCCAGCAAATCCGGGAGAAATCAGAACATCAGGGTGGTGTGGACACAAAGTTGGGCTGCATCTTGGGCAACTCTTCTTGCAGCTCCTGATGCGGCCACAGCGTCTGAGAGCTGCAGACCAGAGGAGCGATCGTGGCCTCCATCGTGCAGCTGCTGATCTCTCTCTCGCTAATGAAACGCAGCTAATCGCAGTCTGCCCCTGGATGTTTGGAGAAGGTTTAACAATCCAAACACGAGCGCAACCCTGTTGCCTTAGAGAGGGTGTAGCTGTGAGCAAAATTTGGCCCTCTCTTTTTAAACTTTGCAGTTTGTCTTGACTGCTTTATTTTTAGAGCATCATAAAGAGCTTTTGTTCCAGGGTATATTTAACAGGGGAGTGGAAGGGAAGTAGGAGGGTTTTGTGCATAGAGAATGTATCTCTTGCTCTCTTTCTTCTAACCCACCCCCTCACCAGATACTCTTGGAGGGTGGAGTATAAATGAAAAAAAAAAAA
>WEIS01093372.1:0-18017 GCA_013389965.1 Todus mexicanus
CATCCCTCTGCCACCCATGCCAGGCTGGCTTGTGGTGAAGGTTAAGTCTATGTGTCTGAGTATCTCTTGCAGTGCTTGAACACGGGTCAGCACTATCCTCTGTGCTGGAGCTGGAGGCTCACTAAGGCCCTGCTCTCGGCCAGCGCCTGGTGCAGGGACACATAGCACAGGGACGGGGCAGACAGTGCTCTTCACCAGCCCATGTCACAGACCCACAGCCCTGTGCTCTGCCACTGTCTGTCCCAGCTTGCAGTAGGGGGTCTTTCCTCCACGTTTCCACAGCCCATGTAAGCACTGAGGTGTGGGCAGCTAACACGAGCAGGTGGGGAAAAGAAAAGCACCTCCCTGCCGGGCGTTAGAGGACTGGCTCTACTGCGTCTGCCCCGAGAGTGGTCAGGCTGTTCCAGGGGAGCACAGAGCTGCTGTGCCCTGCCAGTACGCTCCACAAGGCATCACAGAGAAACACCTCAGCCCCATTTGCCAACAGCTTGGGGCTGCAACTGCTTGGTGCCAGCAGATGTTGCTGTGGCCACCGTGTCCTCCTCAGACCCAGGGTGGCCCTTGGGTCTCTTTGGCAGAGAGGATGAGCTTGGGGGGGGTCTAGCTGCACAAGGCAAGACATTGGCCAGTGGGCTGATGGCATCAGCTCTGAAAACATTTAACCTCACTTAGAGTTGCAGCTCTGGGCTATTCTGCACTCGAGTCACTAATGCTGGTCTGGCTCTGTCTCCCCCGTCCCTCTGACTGACCCCCCCCTCCCCGCACTCTCTTCTCTCCCCCTCCTCCCCCTTCTTGCTGTCTGTGAAATCAGGACTTCCCTGGGTTAAGTGACGATTATTATGGAGCAAAGAACCTGAGTAAGTCAAATTTCGATGTGCATCGTTCACGTTCCGTCGCTGGCATGCCTGGTGGTGCCTGGGGAATGGCCGGCAGTTGTGCTTTTCTGGGTGCAGGGAAGGAGGAACCTCGTGGGCGCTGTTCCTTTGCTGGGAAGCACCTAGTCTGCCAGCAGAGGCTGCTGGGCTTGAGGAGGTGCTGGTGCTGCACGTGGGAGGGGATGTGAGAGTTTGCTAGGGGATGCTGGCCGTGCCCTAAGCACAAAAAGCTGAGGGCTGCCCTGCTGCACCCAGGGTGAGCTGTACCTCCTCATCCTCCTCTTTCTCCTGCTCCTAGCTGGGCTGGCTGCTGGGTGGGGTGGGTGACAGCGTTTTGAAGTGTTGCCACCTTCCTCTGGGGCACCACATACCCAGAGCTGCAAATCAACAGTAGCAGGAGTCCCTGGGTTCTCCCAACTGGGCATGAGTCCCCTTCCAACTTCTGCACGCCCCCTGAGCGGTGCAGAGCCCAATAGGGGACAGGCAGCAGCCAGCAAGCCTCTGTGGGGTGGTCACAGCACTGGGATCAGCCTGAGCAAGCACAGTCCCAAACTTTGTCCCATCCTGTCACTGTCTTGTCTTTGTGAGTCCCAGCCCCACCCCTAGAGGTAGGCTTCCCTCTCCCTGTGCCAGTGTGGAACTATGCCCTCCTCTGCCCTCCATATGCATGCTGCACCTGCTCCCCCTGCCAGCAACCTCCTCCCCGTGCACTCCGCCTTCCCTCAGCCGGGGAAGCCCAGCACCTGCACGTCTGCCAGGCAGCCCCCTCCTGGCATCCCTGCCTTCTCCCAGAGTAGCCAAGTACAACCCTGCACATCCACAGTTTCCTAGCAAAGGGCGAGAAATGGTGCTGGGGCAGTTTTTTGGGGAGACTGGTTCTGCCCTGCCCTGGGTCAGTAGCGCTGGGTGACTGCTGGGGTGCCCCTGTGGCTTCCACCCATGCTCTTTCTGAAGGGGGTCTCTCTGGTTGCTTTGCAGAGGGCGTGACATCAAACACCAGTGACAGCGAGAGCAGTTCCAGTAAGTGTGTGTCTTGCCTGCTCTCCCAACCCTGTGCACATGTTTGCGTGTCTGTGTGCATGTGTGCACATTTTGGCACTTCCATCTTGTCTTGTCCCATTGGTGGTTCTGTTCAGAGGCTGGTCCTTCCTGCTGGTGACACCAAGATGCTGCAGCCTGCTCTCTCCTGGCTGCAGGGCTCTGCTCCAAGGCTGGGTGGTGGGTTTCCAGTCCATAGTGGGCCCCCATCCTCAGTGTCTGCTGCAGGAAGCAGTGGCCAGAAGCCGGGTCTCCAGATGGCTTCTGCAGCCCAAGCATCTACATGAACATGAGAGTCCAGCTGCAGCAGATGCTTTCTTTATCCCCAGTGGGTCCTCTAAATACCTGCAGCACATCCGCTGTCCACTCTGCAGGGGGTACAGTGCATCCCAGTGGGCCCCAAGCTTGCAGCAGAGGGAGGGGAAAGAGGAGGCTTGATTCAGAGCTGGGATGTGAATGATTAATGTGGATCAGAAGCTGGTAACTGTATGGCCATCGTGCTCTGCGTCAGCTGGTGGAGTGACTGGGGCAGCCTGTAGGTGTCCCCAGGGCTGCAGAAGGCTGACGGGGACAGGAGCCAGCTTCTGGGGGCTGTGGAGAAGCTGGAAAACTGCTACAAGTGCTCACTTGCCTCTCTGGTTCTGCTGCAGAAGGACAAGAGGACACCATCCTGTCATACGAGCCAGTGACGCGGCAAGAAAGTAAGTCCTGGCACTGAGCTGCCTCGTGTCCGCTTCAGTGTGATCACCTGTGTCCCTGGCGTGACTAGTATTACCTCTTCCCCTCCTGTGCCATACCAGGCTGGGTGAACACAAGTGCAGTTCGTTGTCCGTTGCATGTAGCAGGGGAGCCAAGCGTGCATGCCACCTTGCAGGCCTTTCCCTGGCCATTATAACCCCTTTGCAATCAAAAGAAAAGATTTTTGACCTGGTCTGTAAGACCAAAGGAGAGATCCAAAGCTAAACTGAGATGGGCTTTAGTTCCCAGCTGAGGACGGGATTATCCCTCCCTGCCTCAGGAGAGGTTCCTGCTACAGAGCCACTCCCCTAGCCCTCAGCATTTAACTCTGCTCAATGCTCAATCCCTGCAAATCCTTTCACAGGCTAAATAGTCGCAGCCTTGGTGGTCTCTCCTTGCCAGGAGCTGGATGAGACTCTTAGGTTTTCATGACTGCCCCAGCTCCATGGCATCCTCACCTAGCTGTCTCCTGCTGCAAGCGAGGGAGCAGCTTTGCTGATCTGTGACCCCAGAGACAGGCGGCACCTTCCTTGGGGCTGTGGAGGTGGTTTGGGTCAGATGAGGAGGAGATGTTGACTGTGACCAAGAGGAGATAAACTTGCACAGAGGAGACACTTTTGGGTGAGCAGGAGCACCCACTGCCAGCAGGAGGAGGGCAGGTCGATGCCAAGAGTGGCAGTAGGGTCAGCTGTCTGCAGTGTAGACAGGGCCTCAGGTTGTGGCTCTTGTTCGCAGTTCACTATGCAAGGCCGGTGATCATCCTGGGGCCGACAAAGGACCGTATTAACGATGACCTCATCTCCGAATTCCCACACAAGTTTGGTTCCTGTGTGCCCCGTAAGTCCCAGCTGGTGCTTGGTGCCCTTGCTGGAGGGAGGGGAGAAGGGTGGCCCTGCTACTTGCAGGGTCTCACCTGTGGCATGGGCACGGGGCCAGGAGCATGGGGGGGTTGTCTCCCTCCCAGGAGGTTTGGCGTGCGTCGCTCTGGGTTTACTCACGATGCCTGCTCTCATCCAGACACTACCAGGCCTCGGCGTGAGAACGAGGTAGACGGACAAGATTACCACTTTGTCGTATCCCGCGAACAGATGGAGAAAGACATCCAGGACAATAAGTTCATAGAGGCTGGGCAGTTTAATGACAATCTCTATGGGACCAGCATTCAATCAGTGCGAGCAGTGGCAGAGAGGGTGAGTGTCAGGTGGCATTCCTGGGACCCAGGGATGCATCCAGCCTGAATCCAGATGCGTTCGGTAGTTCCCCTCCTCTTGTCGTGTTGTTAACAAAGAGCTGTAACCACATTAAGCAAGCATGGCACAAGCCTCTCCTACCCTCCAGAGTCCCGCCAAGCCACGTGGCTGTTTTTATGAGCCACGTTACTCCACCTCAGTGTCATATCTCTATCATCCAAACTCCACCTGAAAGCCTGGCACTGGCGACACCAGTCTCATGCTCTAGAGCTCACAGTGCAAGGGTGCCCGGCTGACCTCCTCAAAGCAGTGGCCTTCCCTTCACTACTGGAGTGTACCAATGGCTTGTAAATTGTTTCACACGATCAGAGAAATACTCATTTTCTTTGCATTGCTGCTTGCCTGCCCTAAGCAGGCAGGGATGTAAGGCCACTGGGAGTTGGCTTATGTCTCAGGACTAGTGTTTCCTCCTCCTGTGGCTCCTCTCTTTTGTAAGCACATCTGTATGAGCAAGCTGTTCTCTGCACAGAGTAGACTGTGTGGGTAGATCTGATCCCGATCATCTCCTTTTCAGGGGAAACACTGCATCTTGGATGTGTCTGGCAACGCTATCAAGAGGTTGCAACAAGCACAACTTTATCCCATTGCCATTTTCATCAAACCAAAATCCATTGAAGCTCTCATGTAAGTGCAACACCATGTTCTGTGCCTCTCCAGGGCGAGCAGCTCTGGCACGTCAGTTTGTATGTCTGCTGCCTCTGCTTTTTAGAAAGCAGAAGTTGCTCCTGGTGCTGAACTTGCACCGTGTTAAGAAGAGCTGGACCCGTTGCTATCTCTGTGGTGTCCCTCCACATCTAATGCCATGGTGCATCCAGGCTCCATGGATTGCTCCAGCTTAAAGCCTTTTGTTCACCTCAGAGGGGGTTATACATGGGAAGTCTGAAAATGCTCCCAAATGTGCCTGATGTAACCTTCTCACCTGGACCCCGAGTCCAGCCAGGAGAGCTGCCAACAGTCTGTAGTGGTGGATCACAGCAGAATGGTGGCTGAACCAGGACAGCCCTGAGGAGCAGAGAGGAGACATTTGCTGTGTCTTTAAGGGGGACTTTCTGCTTGTCCTGCTGCTTCTGTCCCTGGGGAGTGCAGCCTGGAAAGGACATAAGAGCCAAGCTTGCAACTCTTCTGAGCGGAGAATATTATATGTGAGAAGATTGAGTAGCTAGAGGTGGACCCTGAGATCAGAATAGACTCGGCTAGCACTGAGAGGACTTGGAAAACTCCTTCTCAAGGCAGAAGAGGTTGAGTTGCTTATTTGGCTGTTGTATGAAGATGAGGGAACCTCGGCAAGTAGGGTGGTGACAGGCTCTGGAAAAGCAGGGAGACTTCATCAGCAGTGTTGCAGATTTGGAGGGTTGTCTGGATTTGAGTCAACTTCTGTGTTACAGTGAAAGGGGCAAGGAGTGGTGATGGGAAAACTCTTGGAAGTTGAGATGAAGTACCAAGGCAGCAAAGAACGTATGGGGAAGGGTCCTGCCTCTGAGAGCAGGGTCCTGCACAGCTTGCATTCCTGGTGTGCAGAGGCTTCCCAAGCACCCTGGCTACATGAGCTATTTTTGCCTCTATTCATTGCTAAGAAAAAGAGCTCAGGTTCTATTTTTTCTGCATGTCAGGGAGATGAACCGGAGACAGACGTACGAACAGGCCAACAAGGTCTTTGACAAAGCCATGAAACTGGAGCAAGAGTTTGGAGAGTATTTTACAGGTGAGTGTCCTGAGCAGGCTCGTATCTGATTGATTTTATTTTTCCAGCTGGCAGCTGTGACCTCTCTACCAGCCCTGTATTGCGGCAGGGTCATGGGAAAACGTCCAGCTTCATCAAGGCAAAAAGGCAATGGCACTTTGCCAGCAGGGCTCTGCAAAGGGACTATTTCAAGATCAGTGGATAAGAGTAAACCAGCTCTAGAGAAGGAGATAAGTGGCCAGGCAGGGTTTTCCGAGTTTTTGAAAGCTTATCATCAACTTTAATAATAATAGAAAAGAAAAAAATCCCCAGGCAGGAGAATTGCAGCATAGATTAAGGGTGCTACAAGGCTAGAGGAAATAAAACTCCCTGCATGGGGGAAAACGGAGCATTTTTCAAAAAGAGAAAGTTGTCATTTTGAAGAGAAAAGATAAAAAATTAGTGATCTCAATAGTGGAGAGTGTCCTGAGTCATTACCACACATCTCCCAAAAAGAGACTGGAAGCTTGGCTGGCTTCCTAAGTAGTCTTTGCTGAAGAGCCAGTCAGGGGCTGCCTGGCACTTCGTCCCTGCAGGGATGAGCTGTTCATGACACAGGGATCCTTGTGCATTAAGGAACTATTGTTTGTAACATGATTAATTCTGGAAAATCACGGGCAGGCAAAGAGGCAGAGAAACTAGTCTTCCAACTTTCCTCCGGTGCAGTAACTATCTTCTAAAGTTCAGGAGTGATATCTCTGCCAAACTCTGTATTACCCACTTAACAACTACCAGGACAAATCCCAGGCAGAACATTTTCCAAAAATGGATCTCAGCTGAGCAAATGCATGGCTACGAACAGGGTAAAAAGCTTTCCCCAGATCTCCTGTCCTGGGCAGCACTTCCAGAGCTGCTGGCTGCTCTTCCAGGAGGAGCACAAAGGAAGTGCACGCTGCAGTTTTGCCAAACCCTCAGCATGCCACCGTGTGTTTGGACAGTGAGTTTGAAGTTGAACTGGGGAAGGAACACTCTTGGCTGAAAATCAGTGTTGAAAGAAGTGAGTTACGGGCAGAGAGGTCTCTGTAGCAAGTTCTGTGCCAGGAGCTTATAACGAGGGAGCAGAGATGCTGGAGGATGATCCTGGCTGGCCTGCAGAGGCAGGCTGAATTACCAGAAAGCTTTGACCCTTGTGTTCATCTTCCTCCTCTGATGTAGGAAGCACAGTGAAAGGCTTCATGTTGTGTCCATACTAAGCAGCGAGACTGTTGCTGGTCTTGAGGTGAGAGTTACCACTGGGAGCGACAGCCATAAGCTGGCCTTTTCCAGCCTGACAGTGCTGCAGTTCCCATCTCACAGCAGTGGAAGCAACAAACATGAGGAGCCCTCAGCAGCTGACCAGAGGGGACGGACAAATCTGACACCTTGGGGCACGTGTTTGGCACACCCCATCTATTCTGCGTCAGGCCCTCCTGTTCACTGCGACGGAGTAGCTGCAGTGCTAGGGCCAGCTGCCCACAGCCTTGGTACGGTGGTGTGACACAGTTTGCAAAGCTGATTAGCAGCCTGTTGGGGAGAATCCAGCCAGCACTTCACACATGCGAGGAGCTCTGCCAGAACAGGATCAGCTCTCTGTAATCCCCTTGGACATGCTGGGTTAACCTTCTGTGTCATCATGCGCCTGTTTACGGCTCCTTTGACACAAGTTGTCTTGTTCATTAATTGTTGGCCGCACCACGTTGGCCCCTTTGGTGCAGAGTGGAGGCCTTTCCTGTGGCTTATGACAGGGAATGTGCAGCACTACCTGGTCCTCAAGGTCTTGCTTGTTCTCTCCTCTTCCAGCCATCGTACAAGGAGACTCTCTCGAGGAGATTTACAGCAAAATCAAACAGATCATTGAGGACCAGTCCGGGCACTACATCTGGGTCTCTTCCCCAGAGAAACTCTGAAGATGTCCCCCACCTGCTTCCCTGTGAGCAGAAGATTTCCGAAGTCTTACCCCACCCAAGCTCTCTGCCCTGAGGGGGAGGGATATGAAAACTATTCCTGCCCCTTTTTTAGATCGTCGCAAAATTGAGTTTTCTAGTCCTGTTTCTTTTGTTGGGATGAACTCATTCATCACGTGACTGTTCCCATTGTTCCTGCATGGACCTTCCCACTGCTCCATTAGAGACAGATGAGAACCCATTCAAGGTTGTTTTTTTTATTATTGTTATTATTATTATTATTATTATTATTAACTAAACCAAGAATCAAGATGGGAGGAGGCAGCTAAGGACTAACATAAGAAACAAGTGAAACAATGGACTCTGAGCACACGAGCTTGTATCAGAGCTCCAGGGGCATTTTTCCAAGTGTGACTGTCTAGCAGCTCTGAACAGTGCGACAGAAAGGCAGCAGAAAGCATTTTATTTATCTGTATATGTAATTTATATATAATATATAGAGAGATATTATATATATATTATATATATATATGTACGTGGACTAGGAAACCTGAGGGACCTCTCTTAAAGGGTATTGTATTATTGCAATGATCTTTCAGTTTCTCTGTCCCAGCCGCTGGGTGTAGGGAGTCCACTTGGGCAGGAAGAGCTCAAAACGGTACCAGGTGCTTCGGAAGTGTCTCGTGTTGAGGTCAGCCTTCTCCCGGCTGCCCCGGGTCTCTGAGGCAAAGCAGAGTCTGCCTCTGCAGAAGGGACCAGAGGTCCAGAGTGATACAGGAAGGAGCAGCAGCCCTCTGAGTGAGACTGGAAGACAGACTGAGCAGGATGCTGCAGAGCAAGATGATGGGTGATGCTACATATTAAATTGCACATTGTTTTACACACCACCTTATGTATTTGCATGAGAGGTTTCCTTTTGGTTCTATTTTTTTAAGCTGATTTTAAACCAAAACCATATTGTGTTGCTGTGTTGGCTTTTTTTTTCTCATTCCTTTTTTTTCTTGTTAATAATGAACTGAATGGGTATAAAATCCATTTTTTTAACTTATTTTTTAAGCCGGCTCTGTTGTAAATAGAATCTAGATTTGCGGTGTTTAGTTACAAAATACTCTACTGGCCACATGGAACAAATGTACTCACTGTCATGTGTTCCTGGGATGTTGGGCTGGCCCTGTACTTGTGGGTGCAAGTGAAATGATTCATTCTAGCTCGCAGCACCACGCTGGCGTTCCCTTCTACATTAACCAGTGGCAGGAAGAGGCCCCAGCTGTTCCTTGGATGGACACTCACACTTCACCAAATCAGTAACAGAATCGCTCCGTGCCAGTTTCCTGTCTGTGTCGCGTGCAGGTGGTAGTGGTGGACTTCCCACTGGCCACCCTTCCAGAACAGCAGGGACCTCGCCTGCTGCTCTGGGAGTTGTGGCGTGGCAGGTGGACATGTGGCTGCCTCACCTGGTTCTGTCTCTGACATCTCTGCATAAATCCTCTTTCTGAAATTGGACTCTACTCCTCGCAAGGTCACCTTAGAAAACTGAATTGGGTGGCGGGTGCTCACAGGTCTGTGGGGCAGAGCTGCGTGCAGATGTTGTGCACGGGGATTTTTCAAGTGAGACGACCATTTACGCTGAGGCAGTTGGTCCTAAGCTAAGAAATGGCTTCCACACCTGTTTCATCATGGGAACAGAGCCTTGTGTGAAGCCAGGAGCAAACGTGCGCAGCCTTTTAGAGGGAGCTGTATTGCTGGGTAGTCATAGTGTGGGTAGAGGAGCACCCCCACCTTACAAAGGACTGGCGAATGCTGTTTTGCACAGTGCCAAGCACCAGGTGGTCACCCCACAAGCACGAGCAGGTAAGTCTTAGCCCATTCTCCCTCCCCCTATTTTATAGGGATAAGTGGATGTGTGGGGGGCCTGTCCCCTTGCCTGAAGGAAAGATTTCTGTGTGTCAGTTGGTGCATGGTGTGCACAAGCCACAGGTTTCAGCATGAATGGGAACTGCTGTAAGACTGCACATGTACTGTCTGCTGAGAAGCTGTCTACTCATCCTGCATCACAAGGAGCCCTGCAGGGACTCAGCAGCTTCCTGGGACAGAAGGCAGTGCTGGACAGTGCTGCAGAAGAGATGCTGCCACTAGTGCGGTGGAAGGCAGGAGGGATTCTGCTGCCAGTGGGACCGACCCTAAGGAACAAACTTTGGCAACGGATTCCTGTTTGGCATGTAGCCCCCTGCCCTGCTGGTCCTGCTTCAGCTGCAGTAAATGTTGGTCCCTGGAGAAGTGGAGTAAGTGAAACAAAAGTCCTTAAGGTGCCAGTCACACCGTTGCTGTCTTTTTTTCTTTGTTTTTCTATTTTTTCCTTCTTTTTGTTTTATTTTTCTTATTCTTCTTTCCTTTTGTTTTTTTCCCTAACAGTCTGTCTCCCTCTCATCAAGTTACATGGAGAAAATGATTATGTACTCCATGGCATAGCTGACAGTATCAAATTGATCATGGCAACACTAGTTGTTTACCGGTGTTTCTTCCAAGGAGACATATATTTTTAATAAACAGAGAGTTGCAAAGAACTCTGTATTTCAAACCTTCTTGCAGAGTACTTCGCTGTGTGCCAGTTGGGGTTTTTTGGTGCTGAGCTTAGCTCCTGTTTATATGGTCTCTCAAGAGCAAACCTAAGTGTTTCCAGTGATTTTAAAAAAAAATAAAAATTGGGGGTTTTTTTAGTAAAAGGTGGTCACTGAGGTAACTGATGTCTAAAAGAAAAAGGAAACCAAAGGAAGTCAGCTTATTAACACCCATAACCATGCCACTGAAAAGCTCTTCGGGTTGGGTTATTGTAATACCGGATGACTCTGGTCTGATTACTTGACACCATAAATGTATTCTGGGTCCTGACTTGAATTGTGGGGAGTGTGTTTTACAAATGCAGATCAAATAACAGGGTTTATATGATGCTAAATAATTGTTCCTGTATTGGATATAAAGACAGTAAAAATATAGTCCAGCTAATATAGAACATCTTTTTACCATTTAACATGCTGTTTAGCCATCAGAGAGAAGAAAGAAGTAAAGAAAACTAGCACCTTCTAATACCTTTAAGTGCAGAGAACAGGATTATTCACTGGAAGAAAAATGTTCTTAATGGAGTATCATCCATTCCTGCCTGAATCTGCTTTGTCACTTAGCTGAGCTAATTCAAAGGTGAGAGGGTTTTGGTTTTTAAATCTTGGATTATTTATTTTTTTCCTTTCGAGCTGTACACAAGAGAAGTAAAGGGAGGTTTCAGGGAAAAGGAGTGTTGTACTGAGCATGGACAAACAGCCTGGAGGCAGTTCACAGCTTATGAAGCATATTGGACAAATAAAACACAGTTTAAAAGCTCCTTTAACTGATCAGGTCAACAGTCCTGTAGTGGTGGTTGTCAATAACACTGGAAGATCAAAGAGTTGCTAAGCAGATCTGATACTAGCATTACCACTCCCAAAAAAATCAAAGTTTCCTTACGCTGTCATGGATTTGGAATGATGAAGTTGTTGCTGTAAAGCATCACAGGAACACTGTCTGGTAACGGCTGCCACAGTACCTGCCAGGCTTCTCTGTCTAGTCCCCAGAGTTAGCTCCAGTAACTCTTGAGCTGCAGCTACGCGGATCTGCAGACACTCCTCCCTAGACAATCCAGGCTGTGTTGGGAGCTGCTGTGTCAGCTTGATCTGCTCCAACAGTGAAACATTTGAGGTTCCAGTGGGGAGTGCGACATGGGGTTATGTTCTCAAATAAATCTTTGTCACTCGTGTAAAGTGGAGATAACCACTGGAAGCGTAATCCACATGGTAAGAGAAAGAGGGTGGCAGGAACATGCTCTTCTGAAATTGTTTTAACTAGCTCTTTTTCTGGCAAAGGACAAATTGCTCTGCCTTCCAAGGCTTTAGCAAAGTCCTGGACCATACAATAGCAGAGCATTATCCTGTTAACAGTCCTGTCTCATTGTGAAATATAGTGGGGGCTCTTTTCTCTCCCAAGATGGCCTGCAACAGATGCCTGCAACAGGCATGAAACTAATCTGCTCTAAGATACTTCTAGAAAATTAAGACAGTAATCTGCTTGTGCTGTAGAGCAGTATGTCTATGCTCTGCAGCTCTGGTTAATCAACTGGTTTGGTCCTTGTTAATCGTAGGAGGAGGGGGTTTAATGTAATTTAATAGTAGTTTTCTCAACGTTTTTCTCCCTGTTAGCGCCTGAGATGTAGGCACTTGGACAGCTGTCTTAGATACAGCTTCTCTTGCTAATGATACTTGGCAGCATAACCTTCAAGACTGCTATTCTCAAGCTGTCACAGCAGGATTTGTGGCACTAAAGCATCTGCTGTGAAGCAGGTAAAGTTACCAGGTTAAAAGTGTTTCTTTCCTTGAAGAGTTCTTAGGTACTCCCTGAACTTCAGTGTTTGCTCATATCCCTTGCCTCCAAAAGGAGGGTCATTTCGCTTTTTTAACCCTAAGGAAAAGCATTAAGCAGTTTGAGTCAGCGCAGCATCTGTTAGTGGTGTAAGCACACAGGAGCACTGTGGGATTAGCAATACCTTGTTGGGGGCCACACTCGGGGATTTCCTCCCTCAGTCCCCATCCACTACTTGGCAAAAGCTTCTGCCCAATCCTCTAATGAGTTTCAGCCCTTTTCCAACTATCTTTATTTCTGATTACTGTGATCAATTCTAAGTGTTAGTGGCCAGACAGGCCCCTCGCTCTTCCTTGCCTCTCCAGAATGCTCAGTGCAGACACAACATTAAAACCAGCAGAGCTCTTCTCAAACTCTGCAGTTACAGAGCACGTGTCCAGCACACCCTGTAGCCTCTATAATGACCTGTAAATCGGAAACCACTACTCAATGCCACCTTCTGGAGCAATTGTTAATCTCTCAGGATGACCACCCAAAGTCTAAGCTGAAATGATTCTGCAACAAAAGAGTGAGCAATAAAATGAGAAGAGTAGGGGACGAATGAGCAGCACTGATGGGGTTTTTTTCCACATCACCTCTCACTGGCTCAAAAAGATTTATATCCCACAGTCATCCTGTCTGGGCTACTAGAAAGCAGCACTGAGCCTAGTAAACTAAACACTGGGCCAGCCTGCAGCTACACTAGCAAATTCAGCGCAGAAACATCTGCAAAGCAGATTAATTGCATTACCTAGTGAGAGTGATCCCTGGAAATGTGATCTCATTCAACTAGGAGAGGAATTCTTGCCCTACTTATTATGGTAAATATTAAGCCCGGAATAAAAGATACAATGCAAAAATGGGCAAAGAGGTGATAAGTATCATCAGCAGAGTCTGTAACTGATCCGATCTGGACTCCTTATTAAAGCCTGTAGCATAAAAGAGATCAAACTGAGTATTTCCAAGGGAAAAATATCAAACCATTCTTCTTATAGGCAAAACCACTTTGAATGCTTGCTGGCTTCTATGCTGCACTTAATGGGCAAGCGTGAGCTTCTCATCTGGTACAGTGTGGCACCTTTACCTGTTGATGTGCTTGTGCAAGAACAATAATTAAAGCCAGCCTAGCAGACATCCAGGAGATCCTGCAGTCAGCAATGGATACCTTTGACTCTCTGGTATCATTTGTACTCCCTGCATTAATGTGGTGCAGCATACATTTCCAAAACTCCAAAAGAATTGTGACGTTTGAGGCCTGGCTTTTTATGGGTTCAAAGGTGGTTTTTAGTTAGCACATTGTGCGCTAAAGATCTGAAATCAGCAGCTCACAGACAGCCCAATTAAGCCTGGTGAACTGAACACACCAGGTGGAGAATTTACTCTGAGCAGATTCATTCTCTTATTTGCATCTCACAAGAGCCACCTGCATCAGGCAGCCTGTGTGATTTGTCCGGATACCGTAAACTGTGTGTCACTGAAGTTCAGTGAAAGGGGTTTCCAATGCTTGCTCTGCTCCAGCATGAAGAACAAAGGCCCTGCAGTAGACCTCAGGAAAAAGAACACACGCACAGCCTCCAATTGAACGTAATTATTTTTGCTTTCATGTCTGCATCCTACTTGCCTATTTACACAAAGGTAACTTCTGGTTCCTACCAATGCACAGTTCTGTCGTGGTGAGCCCGAAGAACAACCAGACGCTTCACAAAAAGCTCTCTTGCAGGAGCACAGCTCGCAAATCTCAGCTCTCGGTATCTTGCTATCGCAGGCATCCCAATACTTCCACGGTTGCCACCTTCAATGTAATTCGCTCCTTTAGAGAGTGCAAAGCATCTAGTACGGTATGTTCCTACTTAATGTTGCTCACTTAAGTGCCTGCATGTACCTACCTTCAGAAGTGACCCTGTATCCAGCTGCACAACAGGCATGAGGCGTGAGAGCTACGCTGGTTTCTAGCTTCAGCCCTAGGACGCAGAGTGGTGCCTGGTGCACACAAAAAGCAGAAATCGTTAGTATGTGGTTTACTGAGACTGTGGAAGGAAGACACGGACTGTTGATAGAGACTGCAACGCAGCTGACTTTTTTAATTACTTCTATGCCCAAGCTACTGCAGTAAGCACACTACTAAGTTCTTTCCAGAGCATGTCAGGCTTTTGAAATAGACTATGACTAACGCAATTTCTTCTTTTTTGTAGCCCCCGTTGTGCTGTTCATGAACCTGTCCTCTGAATTGGCTTTTATAATCTGGTTCTAAGAAAAAAATACTGAAGTGGTTTAGACCCAGCCAGGAGCTGAGCACCACGTGGCCGCTCCATTGCTGCCCCCTCACCGCCCCCTCCTCCCCTCTTAATACAACAGTGCAAAAGGAGAAGTAACAACACCAGTGATAGTAATGAAAGAATACACAAAACGAGCATTGTAGAACAAACCCGACAAACGCTGCGGCCCCGGAGCCACGATTTCACAGCCCTCCCCCTCAAGCCCGTCGCAGCCCGCAGGCAGGGCAGCAGTGCGGGACTGACTAACCCAGTGGCTGGCTGGGTTGTCTATCCCGCCTAGGGACGTCTCCCAGCTCCTGGTGACAATTAACCCTATCCTAGCCGAACGCAGAACACATTTTTAAATTTTAAACCCCAAATTAAGAAATCTTAATCTCAATCCATTGATGCCTAGGGTCAGGTAAGGATCTCTCAGCCCTGAGGGATAACCTTGAGAGGCATTCCTGCTTAAGGGTGAAATCACTCCTGTGCAGCCAGCTGCTACCGAGGAAAAGCCTCAACAGGTCTTGATAGCTGCAGCTATTTTTTATTGTGTAAAGGGTTTGATTCATGGTCAGGTTTTTTGGCTGTGTTAATGCTCATCAGACCAGTCTCTAGCCAAACTGTTTTTCTCTGGTTTGTGCTGAGTTCTCAGTGGTAGCCTCGCACAACAGGATTAACTTTACTTGCTGGACTAAAGTTCAGTCAGCTCAAAGAGAAGCGCATCGAAGTGCATCCATCACAGGCAGCTATCAACAACAGGATCTAGTCAAACCTTCAGCTCTTTTAGTGAGCTGACTAGTACCTGCTCTTTCTTACTGTAACTAAATTGTGAAACTGGCAAACACCTCTGAATTCTTGTCCATACTGAAACTGACTGAAACCTAAACAATCTGATCAATATTTCTGTAGACATCCAGAGGAGAGCCTGGTCTTGGAATACTTTTATTGGTCTACATTGCTACTTACAATTAGGTATTTAAACCAACCTGTTACACAATAGCAGATGCATCTCATGAAAAAGAGATGCGGTTATTTCTGTTACATAGCTCCAGAGAATGAAAATTATTCCCTAGAGTAAAACAATTATGCTTATTCAATAAACAGTTCTTTAAAAGCATGTAATGTAATTGCCAACAAGAAGCAGATCCTGGTCTCTTTTCCACCATGCCTTCACAGAGCTAATAGCTTCTTTCATTCAGTAGAAGGTTTCCAAGAGACTGCTGTCCTCCTGGTTTGCAGTTGTGGTTGTCATTCTTCTTCATTTGGAAGAAACCTTTTTGCTCTGTCCAATTTGTCCAGAACCTCACTATAAAGACCGATCATCTGGGGAATACAAGCACCACAGATGTCAACAAGGATGGATAAAGTTGTAGCACTCAATTAAATAATACAACAAAGTGACAGGTAACAGAAGCAAGGGAATAGATTGGAGACTACCAACAACTTCTAAACATAAAACTTCAGATTGATGTAAAGATTTTGGATCAGATTCAATTACGGTGGTTTAAGAAAAAATACAGTTACATTAGTAAAACCTGACAAAGGTGGCTTTATTTATACTGACAAAAAACAGGGTTTATAGTTGAGTCTTACCTCAGTAAACAAACCTAATCACAGAATGGTTGAGGCTGGGAGTGATACCAAGTCTTACTGTCTAAAATACTTAAAATAGTATAAAAGTTGCAACCAGCTCTTGATTGCCCAGCTCATGCATAAGAGAATGAATGACTGCGTACATGAGCCAGGCTGCACTGTGTTACAATCAAGGGAGGAGCACCAGCCAAAAACTGTAGCAAAGTTTACTTGTGACAGAGCAATAAAAAGCGTCATTGCTTTCCACAAAGGTGCTAGCCCTGAAGTTTCTCCCTCGCAGGTAGTAGCTAAGCTACACATGAAAATACAAGCTTCAATGACTTTACTGACATTAGCTTAAACCCTATTTCTAAGACACTAGATCATACTGGAAACCGAGCTTGAAAGTATTCATACAACAGCTGATTTAAGTAAACTGGTACAGCACCTTGACTTCAGTAACAACAAGCAAGGTACAAGGGTCCTCCCATGGCCACAAATAGTCAGAAGTTTATTTCTTGTCAACCATTTACACAATTTTTCCAGTATAAGCACAATATATTACTCTTTCTATTGTCTAGCAAAACTCTTCTGGCCTCACTTTGAAAAAATCTTTTAGCATCAAGCTCCCCCAAAATATTCAGGTAGCATGCTTCTCATGAAATTCTAAAGATCACCTGTAGTGCTTTCTTCACCCACATCTGAATCTCAAACTCAGGCCAAACATCCGATCCCACCATCCTCAAATCCATCTGCTTACACTTACATGGCCTTCATAGCTTTTCTTCAAAGATCCTAAGTGACTGAGGAAACGCATTCCTAATCCACACCACTGCTCGGCTTCCTTATATTTACCAACAGTATACTGAAATATTCCGACATTCCAGGCCCTTGTCATCAACCAAAGGATCTCCGTCTCTGGGTAAGCATCCTGGAGTAGCAAACAAGAAGCAGCACCTCATCAGAAAATAGACCCTTCACTTTAAACCTGACAAGTCCCACGTGCATTAGAGTTTAGAGTGGGAAAACAGTTACTTGTTCTGATTTATTTTTTTTTCCTCCTAAGCAAAGGGCATTTCCTTCAGAACCGTCCTCTACTTCACATTTCATCTGCACTGCTGTCACACAGCTTGTTTCCCATATGAGTAAGTCACGTTGTAATTACTTATTGGTAGGTCAGAAAATACAATTGTGTGGGACTGGTAATGATGCTAGAATGGAAGTATGCTCTCCAACAGACTATCTGCAGAGAGCCTGAACTTGCTGCTGATACCCTTCCAGTTTATCCAAACAGTACTGAAGAGCAGGACATATTTGCTCCCTACAGATTAGAAGCAGCAGTTCTTATGTTCTTACACCAAGAGGCGTTTCTTTTGAGGGAATTTCAGTGTATCTTTTACTGAAGAAGTCTTAGGTGCTCCACATATAACACTATATAATGTTCAGTCTACTAATTATTCTCAGTCTGATTAGAATTATTTTTTTTTAATGTGCTCAGGATCATCTCCCAATCTCTTTTTTTCCTGTTCAACTTACTGTGCTGCTGATTATGCTCAGAGCATCTTCAAAGTAGTTCCACATCTCCTGCAGTACACAAGCATCCTGGTCTGTTAATCCGGTCGGCAAAGAAATATTAATCAAACTATGTAAGCATTTGCTGAGAATTGAAACACAGCAAAAGAGGAAACAGTAAATACCATGCACAAAACTAGTCACTTTTTAGTATCGGCAGCACACTGACTTATGTCTCTGATTGCCAGACAGATACATCCACCTTGATTTTTATTACATGCACATTCTTATACCAGAAACATAGATTTTTCCTAGTATCAGATCTCATTCATACAACTATTCAAAAAGAGTTAGGAGCAGAAGGTACTTCCTTATTTTCACTGATGGGCTCTAAAGTAACACAAAAGGGAAGACATTTTCTATGGTGCTACACATGACAGCAAAGGAAAAGTCTGTTCTAACTTCACCAAGTAGTCAGCATCCTCAGAAAATCTGTACCAAATACACGATTTCTGAAGGCAGTCTGGGAAAGTGTGAAGTGAGAAAGGCCGTATTAACAGCTGCCTTTGCCCAATGGTTACTGCAAGGAACTTGGGAGGGAAAAATCCTTTATGGGATAACAAATAGAGAAGGACAGATACCAGGCTGTTTTTCAGATCCACAAGGTACAGCTGTTAGACAGCCAACTACCCAGCAAATAAATCATGTATGCACTATGGCATTATATCACTTATAACTAACTTTGG
>WEIS01093378.1:0-14780 GCA_013389965.1 Todus mexicanus
CTCCTCCTCCTTCTTCTCCTTTCATCTTCCTACAGCATAGGAATCAAGAAAATGAAAGAAAACAAGCTGCACTTCCTCTTTGGCAGCTCACTGTGGGCTGGTAGCACATGATCACAATTCAGAATGATTCATTAGGACTGCCTTTGTCAGCAATTGGCAGGAACGGCTCAGAAAGCTGCCCTTTGCTGATGTTTGTGCACGAATCTTTACCATCCGCAAGAAACAAAGAAATCCACCAGCCCCTGAATGGTTTACTGCTGATTTTTTTTTTTCCCTAAGAAAAATTATCTGGATGTTAAATTAGCTAAGTAATGTTCTATTTTCTATGAGAAGCAAGTACCTGACATTTTCCCAGTAGCAGCCACACTGTATCTTTGTAGGATTCTTTTGTCTCTTTTTTCCCATTTAGCAAGTACTTTATTTAGCTGCGTTTCGTTACGCATAATTTTAAGCACCTTAAAGTAATGAAATTCAAACCAGTGTAACAAGCTGTAACAGTTCAGCTCTGCATTGCAGAAACTTTAGCATTTATAAGGAAATACACAATTTGCACAGCAAATCTAACACTTTCAGTATCTTTTTCTTCTAACATAAGACAGTTCATGAGAACGGGAGAAAAGGCACATCAAGGCTTCCAAACGTAGCATAGACATGGACAAGTAAAAGCCCCTAAATACCCAAAATCATTAGAAAGGGAGAAAAGGCACATCCAGGCTTCCAAACATAGTGTACAGGGGAACAAATAAAAGCCCCTAAATCCCCAAATTCACCAAGGCGTACATGCAGCTACAGGTTATTTCCTTCTTGGTTGTTGTCTGTTTGTGCCATCTCTGTGGCAACAGCTGACCAGACACGCCTTCTCGCAAGCGTGCAGATGTGCCCTTGGGATTAAATCTATAAATTAAAAGGTGCTATGCAAGGCTGCTGGGTTTGACTCACAGGGGTGAGAAGTGAGAACTGAAACTGAGTGGTTTAGACACTTGTAGCATGGTGGAAATACTTCACATATCTTTAGGTCATGTATAGCGTCATATACCACTGAATAGCAAGGCTTTTAAAAGATACCTTGGTTATGGCTGGAGTGCTGCCATGTTTTGTTCTATGATTTATAGTAAGCTGATTATGAGAAGTGTTTGTTAACCGGAATAATCCCCTGGGAAGGACCCCACATCTGGTAAGCCATGAAAAGAGATTGCTTTAGTGAAAGAGTCCTGTTAGTGAGTTGAGTGTTCAGGGTGTGCAGATAATGATACTGACACTGAGGACTAACTAAAATAATGCTCTCCATTATCGATGTCTCACCCCAAGAGGGGTTCTGAACTACTATTTTGTTGAAAAAGACAATTATTATAATTGCGCTTATTAATATAAATATAGCATATATAAGTTTGGGTAGTTCTGTAAAAGGACCTCTAAGTGAAACCCATCCTCCCCTAAAAATACCCACACTTAAAGCTGTGTTCCAAAATCCGTGTTTAGGTACAGAAACATAAGCAGTTTGATTTTAAAGGTGCTAAGCAAACTCAGCTCCCATTGACTGGAGAGGGATCTCTGGGTTCTCAGTGCTTTTGTAAACCAGGTCACTTCTATTAAGGTATCTAGGTATGATTTTAAGACCCTTACTGGGAGCAGTCAGCTTTGGAAATCCTGGATAAACAGCTTACGGAAGCAGGGTGATACACAGCACCAAGTGGTTGTGTTGATTTGACTACATCTAGAAATACACAGAACACAGTGAATGATGGGAAAGAGGAAAGAGGGTAAGAAACGTCCAAGCACTAAAACCCACATATATGTAAATAAGTATGGTATAGCTTGCACAGAAAGAGAATTTCATGGCTTCAACATAAATAAACTTGCACTTAATTTTAAATTAGCATCTCCTCCTAGCACCTGTGTATTTCCCGGAAAAAATGTAAGACTGACTCAATACTAGGGTAGAACATGTAAAAAGCAAGTTTGTCAGAGAAGCTGTCTGTACTCAGGCCATAATGTTCATTAGGCAAAGATGGGGAAGATAAAGGGTCTGGAGAGAAGTTTAGACAATATGCATATCAAATAGAATAGATAGAACAAAATATATTTCAATACGTACTACGGAAGGCTCCATCTCCCAGAGCAGAAAGACAACTCCCCTGGATTGATACACACTTCCTTCTAGCAAACAAGGCAAACCTCTTCCTAGCGTTTCCCAGTTCAGCTAATAGGCCTGCCTTATACATCCCCTGATCTCCACAACCCCAGTGCACACAGGCACTATCTAGAGGCCAGAGTGCAGTGACGATAAACTCAGTGTGTTACACACCACCGCTTTGCTCTCAGCACAACCTTTCTGATTATGCTTGTAGCTAACATTAACCCATGTTGGCCATAAGCACTCCATCACTTTTTATCAGTGACCTATAACAACTCTTCACAGCTTGTGCTACAAGACTTTAACCCACTAAATGAGGGTAAAGGCTTCCATGACACACCATCAGCAAAAACACTGGGATGTTAAGACTGTTGCATGCCTGAAATATACTACAAAATGTACAGCGAAGCAGTAATCCACTTCCACTGACGAAACTCCTAGTTTGCCTTAGCGCCCCTGTGGACGCGATTGGCAACTCCCACTTCGCGGGCAGCATGTTGTAACGAGCCAAAGCAAGCTGCTGCACCCTTCCTCAGGTATTGCCAAAGGACGGCAAAGAACAGTGGCCGCAGAGACTGCATCACGGGCATGACTTTGCTTATAGATGAGCAAAGGTTGGTTGGGAAAGTCTGTGTTTGGAAAGTCTGTGTATCAAGTCTACTTTTTAACAGCCCAAACTTCCTGTGCAGCTCTCAAGTGCTTAAGAAGTTCAGCCACTGCTCGGTCTTCAGCATACTCCTGCTGCTGTCTAGGGATGTTGGGCAATTCCAGGACATCTGTTTGTGCTACTGTTTTCTTTCTAAGGGTCATCGTCCAAAGGAATAAACTTGAGTGGAGCTTGAGGGTTCAAAAAGTTGCTTAGCTAGGCTGTCTCGCTGCTGTTTGGTTCGAAATGAACTAAAGTAGACAACATAAAGTATTTGGGTTCTGCAAGTTGAACTGCTGCCCTGCTCCTGAGCAGAGAGGTCTAGAGTTCTCATCTTTGATGTTATTTGCAGTTAATGAACTGGCTGGCAAGACTGTTGGCGAATCACTGTGTGCTAAAGCACCCTGCACCTAATGACTCCCACTAGTGTACAGCTCAAAAAGTCTTTTAGAAAAGGTTTTGCAGAAAAGAGTGCTTCTAGGAAGTGAAGAAAATAAAGTCATTTAAGATTTTCTTAGGTACGGAGCCATCTTGATCTTTGATTTCATACTGTGGTAGTCCAGAGAGTGTGCCTTTATTTACACTGGAAGGTTTTTCATTCTTTCAAGGTTTCAAGATTTCTTGGATTGTGTTTCTTACAAATAACTGGTTTAAACCTCAAGTACTGAGTAAAGTGTCATAGCTGGACCTTAAAGTCTGCCCTTCTTCAAAAGTTGCTTTTCCCTGAAATTATGTGAAAAAACGGTGAGAAGCTGCTCCATCCAGTTCCACCACAACTGGGACATACCAGGGAGAGGTTGCCAGATAGGCATGCCTCTTGTAAACCAAAGAAAAAGAGAAGGTATTCTGGTTCAACATTTTCTTTTGCTCTGCACTCCATGAGGTCTGCGATTACAAAACTCAACAATAACATTTTGAAGGAAATAATGCCTGCTATTTCTACTCAAAAAGCAAGTGGGACAGAAATCTGCTGTTGAACAAGATCTGTCAAGGAGCTGGTGGAGAGTGGGAGTATTAAGGCTGAATTAGACAAAAAATAGAGATACTGTGGAACACATGATGATTTAATTCACCCAAATTTGTCACAACACTTACACCTCCTCTTTCTTAATTTTGTGTCCCACAGAAGTACCAGCTCACACCCTTGCAGTCCACTCACTGCAATTTAAATAATGTTTTGGAAAGACAAGTTCCTCTGGAGCCTTTAGTGATGTGGTTATTGGAACAGAAAAATTAACTGTGTGGTGTAAGCCCACACCTTCTGCGCCTCATGCTTAGGCCATTGCAATTTGGTGCATTACACGACAAGATGCCATGTTTCCTGATCAGAGATGGTGACCAGGACGCTGAAACGAATGGACGTTCCCTTGGAACAGGTTCAGGAATTTAACTACAGGGCAGGCATCTAAACTAGTGTCTGTTCAACATGATGGATGAATTAGACAGTAAATCCAGAAACTGCAATTTCTCATTTGTCTATGGATTCTGAAAACGTTACATACGAAGCTTTTTGAATACTACTGCATTGCAGAGCATGAGGATGTAGCCCAGGAAAATACTGGTGATGGGATACTTCCATCCTTCACTTGGTTTGGGCTCATCTCCAAGTCATGGCCTACGTCACCGTCTTCAGGATCCAGCGTCTCTGTGCCATTCAACATTTAGCAACCCTGGCAAAAGCCAAAGAGAGGGCTGGGAACCAGTTTTCTCAAGGGAAAAAATGTCCTTTCATTGTTAGGCTTTCTCTGTGCCTGGGCATGTTTGATTTCACTATTAATCCTGACACAGACCTCATACTCAAAACACGTCTAAATAAAGCCCTCATAATAAATCAGGATTTATTACTGTAATCTCATTTAGGTCATACAGTGGTGTACAACAGTACAAATGTAGGGCCTTAACCCATAATCCTTAAGGCAGTCAAAGCTTCCATTGGCTTCAAATACAGTAATGCCTTATGCATCAAGGGCAGGACCTCACCCGCACAAACTAATCAGAGTAATGCTCGCAGCTTTGCAACAAGAAAACTGTGGTTTCATAATTTGAGACAATACTTGACCAGAGGAAAATTTTCTAGAAGAATTAAATGCTACTCAGTGAATAGAAGATGGAAAGAGACAGATTCTGTGAAACAGAAGCACCAGTGCCTTTGTTTCAGTTTGGAGTTCTGTCTCTATTACAGCAGTTGCACACAGATTTCAGGCTCTCCTGCAGATTACCCCATTGCACAACATGCAGTAGGAACAGACACAAGCTTGGAGATGCAGTCTGCATTCCAGACTGGTAAGAAGAAAGTCTTGAACACCCTGAAATTTCTGCCCATACTACGTGTTCTTTGGGGTTTAAAACAAGACTCAACAATCTGCAGACCTAAGATTAAAAAGCACTAAAAAGGATTTGTTGCTTTTTACTGTTTAAATAGTTCTTTGCAGCCTTCAGTTTCCCAGATGCTTCCATAACCCAGAAGGATACTTTAAATCCATGTTAACTCAAGTAGAAAATACTCTCTCCTTTGCTAGCTTTCTCTGCTTTCTTTTAATTATGGTTTACCCCCTTCTTTGCACCCCTCCCCACTCCCCACTGGAAAAACCCTTAGAAGAGGAACTAAATCAGTTAGGTATTTCCCTTCAGAGGGGATTCCCTTAGATATGTCAGTCAGCTGAATATGAGCTGACTGGAAAAGGAAGGTGGACTGGATGTGCACAGACAATAGATGAAGGTGAATTTGAGCGCTAACAATCACTTGGCCCAGTGTCTGGGATTTCATACCATCTCTGACACATCCTGGCACGGAACATGTTTTCTGTTCACAAGAAACTTTGATGAGTAAAGAATAAGCCACATCTGGTAAAGTGAGTTAGTTCATTTTCTTCCCTTGGCTTCTGATTCTTAGACAATATGAAGCATCTGGCTCACTGCTAATGAAGCCCCACATGTTGGAAATCACTGCTTCAGCCCTGATTCTGTTCTTCCAAGCAGCTTAGAATTCAGCTGTGAAAGCAAAAAGTCCTGAATCTTGCTGAATCCTTCTCGGGTTCATGCCTGGAGAGGGCTCTTAACTCCAGTAGGTGCTGACATCCATACTAGCTCAGAGGACTGTGCCATCTTAGGAAGTGGGCTCATAGATGGTCTGAGCAGCTTGATGTTTCCTCCCTTTCCTAAACTGCATTTGGTAAGGCTGCCCTCTGAATGGTTACTGCAGACACGTTTCAGCTATAGGGCTGTCCCTGGAGCAGTGTTGAAGACTTTTCTTGGTGAAGGGCCTACAGAACTCCACTCTGGCCTTTCTGGGGTATAAGAACAGGGTGGAAAGGGGCAGCCAGTGTGACTGGAAGGAAAGGATTGGATCTGGGACTGCAAGGTGATGTAGCCACGCAGAAGAACAATGAATTCCTGAGCTAGGTGTCAAACCTGCAGCTCAGGGATGAATTCCCACAGGATGAGGTTCTTTTGATCATTAGGGAATCCATACTTAAGACATCTGCAGAGAGCTGAGAGACAAACGCAGCTTCTGCGCTAAAAACCCAATACTAAACAAATCTTTACAGCGAGTAGATTCAGCCAAGAGCGCTACTCATTGCCCTGGATGTGTCGTTTGTGTGCTGTACCCTGTCTTTGTACGTGTATATTTGTGCTGCTCCTTTCCTGCTGCCATGTATCTTGTACCACCTGAGGGTGAAGGGCTCTCGGCACCGCGGCGCCCCCCAGCGGCACCGGCTGGAACCGGCCGCGGGGGCCGAGCCTTGGCGGACTGAGGGCTGCGTTGCTGAGCAGGACACGCCGAGAGCAAAGCGCAGCTGCTTCTTTCCCCTCCCCCTCTGCGTGTCATGCAATCACAGAGTCATGGAATGTGTTGGGTTGGAAGGGGCCTTAAGGATCATCTAGTTCCAACCAACCCACTGCCGTGGACAGCGTCACCCCCCACTACACCAGCTGGCTCAAGGCCCCATCCAGCCTGGCCTTGAACGCTTCAAGGGACGGGGCACCCACAGCTTCCCTGGGCAACCTGTGCCAGTGTCTCATCACTCTCATCACAAAAAAATGATTTCTTATATCTAGTCTAAATCTCGCCTCTTTTACTTTAAAACCATCAATCCTTGTTCTGTCACAACAGGCCCTGCTGAAAGGATTGTTCCCATCTTTCTTATAGGCCTCCTTTAAGTACTGAAAGGCCCCAACAAGGTCTCCCTGGAGCCTTCTCTTCTCCAGGCTGAATAACCCCAGCTCTCTCAGCCATTCTTCACAGGAGAGCTGCTCCAGCTGTCTGATCATTTCTTTGTTCAAACAGACGTGGTATGGCTGAAGACAGCACTCAGCTTGCCATGTGAAGCCCCTGTGGTTAGAGCGAGCTCGATGCAGGCCCAGGCAAATCAGAGATGTGAAAGCTGCCTGCATCTGGCATGGTTCTGACTTCGTAAAGCGATGGGTCTTACCTGCCTTGGGTGACAGTCATGATCTTTCTCCCAGGCACATATCCACATGTGCCCTGTAAATCATCTTTCCTAGAGAAGAGCCCAGCGCCTACCAGCCAAGCTGCTAACAAGTGCTCAGTACAGTGATGGAAGTGAGCAGATTTACAAACAGTTGGCAGGTGAAACTGTCGAAGGCAAAGCCTTCCTGACACAGCTGTCCTGAGGTGGATTTGAAGCAGCAGCCAAGCAGAGGCAATTCCCCACTGGCTGCAAAAGCCCTCCTGGTCTGCAGCCTGTCCTCCCTGCTACTAGCACGCTCTGCTCCACTCAGCTCTGCGCTGCCCCTGTCTTTGCTCTGTTTCCTTGTCACACTCTGCACAGGGAGACTCACAGTAGTGCAGGAAGAACCCCGAAAGTTCCTGAGCTCAAGACTCAGCTTCCAGCAATGCTTCTGACATGTCTGTCCCACAGCTCATGCTGGTGACAGTGTGGTGTTGGTCCTGCTCACAGCGCTAGGAAGCTCCCCATCTCAGCTGGGTTTGTTTAAAGGCTGGAGTGAGAGGAACAAGATAAAAAAACAAAACAAAACAAAACAAACAAACATGGGGAAAAAATCGTTTTGGAAGCGTGCAAGGATTTCTGTGTGGAAAAGGAACACCATGGGGAGAATGTGTGACTTTGTGTGCATGTGCATGTACTTCTGTGTGTATAAATCACAGCTCTTTCAGGAGCTGTTCACCCCCTCATGGATTTTGGCTGTTGTCNGTTACTGCAGACACGTTTCAGCTATAGGGCTGTCCCTGGAGCAGTGTTGAAGACTTTTCTTGGTGAAGGGCCTACAGAACTCCACTCTGGCCTTTCTGGGGTATAAGAACAGGGTGGAAAGGGGCAGCCAGTGTGACTGGAAGGAAAGGATTGGATCTGGGACTGCAAGGTGATGTAGCCACGCAGAAGAACAATGAATTCCTGAGCTAGGTGTCAAACCTGCAGCTCAGGGATGAATTCCCACAGGATGAGGTTCTTTTGATCATTAGGGAATCCATACTTAAGACATCTGCAGAGAGCTGAGAGACAAACGCAGCTTCTGCGCTAAAAACCCAATACTAAACAAATCTTTACAGCGAGTAGATTCAGCCAAGAGCGCTACTCATTGCCCTGGATGTGTCGTTTGTGTGCTGTACCCTGTCTTTGTACGTGTATATTTGTGCTGCTCCTTTCCTGCTGCCATGTATCTTGTACCACCTGAGGGTGAAGGGCTCTGGAAGCTCCTCAGGATCAAGCAGAGGACAGGTGGCACCTTACCCAGTGGGGCAGAAGGGGGTCATCTACCGCCCCCGGACCGAGCTGCCTCTCTGGCAGCAGAAAGGAGGCGAAGTCAGCCAGGGACACCTCGCTTCGACCCTCTGCCCTCTCCGCCTGCACCAAGGGACAGGGGGAGCTCACCCCAGCCTTCCCCAGCCGCCCTCCTCCGGCCCGACCCCGCTCCCGCACCGAGGCCACGGGGGAAGCCGATGACACGAAGGTAGCGCCACGCCCTGAGCAGGCCGAGGAGGGCGGGCAGGGAGAGAAGCGCTGCAGGGCGGGGGCTCTGCGCGGCCCTGCCCCTCATGCAGGGCGGGCGGGGCTGCACCGCCCGCTCCGCTCCCNCCGAGCAGTTCCTCGCCTCGGCAGCGGCCTCTCCCCACCCTGTGCCTCGGGCTGGCTGCTCCTTCAGGGTGTTATTCCTGAACTCAGCGGTAAAAATCGATTGAGCTTTATCTCCTCCTCCTTAACATAATTAAAATACATTTATGTGAAAAATAAATAGCGGCTGGCTTAGCAACATGTTAGTTTTATCAGGGGGAAAGTGCCAAGAATGTATCGTGTTTGTAAATCTATTTCAGCTTCTAACACAGTAAAATAAAAGATGGTCATGAGTTTAATAATCATGCCAACTGTTTGTGTTTGTTTACACCATGGCAGAACATTAAATGCATTAGACTTCAAATGGCCCAGCTGAGTAAATTGCCTGAGTGGGAGGAGCAGAACAAAGAACTCTGAAAGTGTGAAAAAAGAAAATAGTGAAAAAAAGAGGAAAGGAGAAAGTTTGAAGAAGCAGAGCTGTGTTTGTTATTATAGGAACTACATTAAAGAGAAACTCTGCTTGGAGAAAGTAAGTACTATACAGATCTCTTAACCTTTTGGAAGATTTTTGCAAAATTCTCATAAGCATGTTGTTCAATCATCATGTGGATAGCAAAAACTTTGTCTTTCTCATTCCATTTCATTTAATTATGCCAATTTATTATATTAAAGAAGCATCTTCTCTACAATTCTAATGTCTTAATAATTCTATTTGACAATATATTTAAAATATAATTATAAAAATAAATGGAAATACATTACATTGCTATATTACTATTACATGTTAATACATTATTAAACATAAATATAATCTAAATTAGAACTAGGTAATAAATTGTAATGTATAATTATTAAGTAATAAGATATTAACTATTGAAATATTAGGGAATGGTGGAATTAAGCTTGTCAGTACAATTTTTGTTTGAAGCCCCTTGTAAGTGCTTTTTGGTGTTACCTTTACTGATTGCTTTTCCCACAGGATCCTGGCTTTATTCAGAGGACAAAGTGACAGTGCAACACGTGTTCTAGGAGGAATCAGTTAGGAAGTGATACAGTTGTTTGTAGGGTGTAAGGTATAGGTGAATCGGGGCTTGGTAAAATAAGGGTTTGTGTAAGGGCATGTCAAGTCTTTGTAGCTGCAGGATGAGGAGCTTTGCGGAGAGGAGAGGGTAGAAACTGTTCAGTGCTCCATGCTATGAAAGAAAAAGGGACAGAATGATTTAACAGCTGGGATGGAACGCAGGGAGTAGGTATTTATCCTGGACATGCTTCTATTACCTCCAGCTGTGCTGGATGTAGTTTATTTTGGAGCAAAATCCAGTATAATACAATGGCAGACTTCCAATCCTCTTATAGAACAGATAACATTGCAGTCAAAGGACTTCAATCATTTTTGTTATTAAAGCATTTTCAGAGATGTGTTCCTGTGTGCAGCTGTTATTTGCTTCATCTTAGCTATGCCACTGCAGAGAATGTTTTGTCAGAAAATACTGCCTTTTGTTTTATTTTTCATACATTGTTGCCCCAGATTTTTCACAAAAGGAATGATGAATGTCTAAATCTTGTCTTGGCAGAGGTGGTACAATCATTTGATTAATGAAGAGCAAAAATACACAGAATTTCGAACTACCTTAATGAAAGAAACTGAGCAGCTGAATTTGGGTCTGATTAATCAGTATGAAAAGTTTTGAGATATGCATAAACTTATTTGTTTTAATGTGAGTGACACACTACAGCGACCTCAGTAGCATCAATGACAAAGATAAAATCCGAAGTGATTCTAACTAATTGACAATGCTTGTAGGGATAGTCACATGTTGGGACTGCTTGCCTCAATTGTTTCTCAGTTCGGTGACATCAGGTGTCCTTTACGTATGTTATGCTAACTATTGGCTTTTTTGAGAATCGCAAGTGTAAAATTGTAGCCTTACAAGGTCTACAGCACTAGATCATTTACTGCAATTTGCTAAAATGTGTCCTGTGTTCAAAGACATTGCAAAACAGCGTAAAGATATATAAAGATGTGAAGGAGAAAGAATTTCTGGGACTGTATCTTCAAAGGTAGGATATGCAAGCCTCTGTATCTTCAGACAGCTCTGGTTATAATTTAGCTAGGATCTTATCAAATCTATTCTAATACCCTGCCTGGTTTATCGTGTTTATGTCTATCAATAATTTTTAATTAAGAGAAGCAAAATAGTCATATCAGAGAAAGCTTGCAGGAGCAGCCACTAAAATAAAAATAAATGATATTAACCTGCATGAATGCACATATGCCAAGAAGAAAGAAAATATCTCTTCTCCCCCCCCCCAATATGTAATCAGGTCATGAACTGGTTTAGATAGATCATTATTTTCAGTATGAACCTTTGTGGTTTTATTATTGGATACCTCAATATGGCTAAAGAGTTTTTATAACTACGCAAAATAAAGATTTTTAGATCAGTAATTTACAGGTTGATCTTCAAAGAAAAAAAGCCCACAAGTTAAAATATGCTGGATGTGCTTAATCACAGAGAGTCACTGTTTACTTCTGGGTCAAATGAAAGACATTTTTTACAAGCTCTCACGCACACAGATACATGGTCTTCTCCATGTGCTGTGGATTAGACTGACCTTTTTTTGTTTGAAATTTGCACATAGCCAAAAGCCAGAAGTCTTGGAGGAAAAAAAAAAAAAGTTGATGGTAATACCCAATTTAACTTTTCATTACAAGCTTCCAAATAAGGTTGCTACTATACTGAAGTGCTAATTAAGATTAGTCTGGGAAACATATATTCTCATATGTGGTCACAATGTGTTAATAACAAGACTCATAAACTAAAATTATGTGCTCTCTCTGTCCATAACCTTTATAGTCACTTCCCCTGCTTTTAAGATATGTATGTGTGTAGTGACTGGAGACAGCTGGAGGCCACTTAGAGAGAGCAAGACCTATTAGTATGTTAAGTGAAAAGGTGTATTTCTGTCTATTTAACTCAACAGATCTAGCAGTAGCTCTGCTCAGCCCCTTTATTGCAGGGTGTCTTCACGGCAGTGGCCAGCGGAGGGTGCTGTTGCTTTTCTGTACCGGACGGTGGTGGAAAAAAAGCGGAGAGTGAAGTTGTAGTGGGAGAAGTAGCATGTGCCAGCATGGGGTCTTGCGGTTCCCCTTCCGGCATGCTCTGTGCAAACTCCCACCCACCACAGCCTCGAAAATCTACGAAGCAGTTCACAATGGTTGATAGGGCACATCATCTCCGGTCTGAAAGACAGGCTGTGGTAGCTACAGAGCGACGGGGAGAAGTGAGGGAGCAGGAAAGGAACAGCTTCCTTTGAGGAGTCTGCAGCAGAGTGCTGCGAAAAGTTATGGTAGGAGTCTGTTTGTGTCACTTTCAATGTCCAAGGCTTGACGCATTGGCATGCAAGAGGTTTTCATCGGTCACTGGACTCAGCCTGTCATGCTAGGTGCTTGAGTTTGTCTGAGCTCTCTTTGTATTGTATCTCAGTGGACCTGCACAGCAGAGGTTTACCTCCTTTATGGAGCTTTGGCTGCAGAGGTACATAATTTGTGGTGAGCTTTTGCTTCCCTTGTGATATTGTAGCTTCTCGGCTGTTTTCAAGGGATCCTGAGGTTGTAGTATTAAATGTATCGTGTATCGTAGCCCATGCATGTTGAATAGCATATGCTTGGATCTTTGCGGTTGACTTCACAGGTATGGGACCTCCAACAGGGAAAAACCTGGAGGACTTAGCTTCTCATTTGTTATATGTGCAGTTTGCCAAATATCCTAAAGAGAAAGCCTACAATGCCAAGAAGTCTTTAATGCTCACTAAATGGGGTCTGAAGACAGAAATAAACTATTAGACATGGAAGTAAGAGTCAATCTCAGCAAGAAATAACTTCTAAATACACTGTTTGAGTCTCTTAGTGTCTCCTGTCTGCTGCTCTGTCCCTTTGGTTACCACTAACTTCACCCAGTTTTTGCTCTTTAGATCAGTACCAGTGTCTTTCTTGTGCCTAGCAAGTCAGGCGTGCCTATTCCTTTTCTTTATCTAAGCATCCTTCCTCATTTCTGAGTGGCAGCACGTTTCCTGTGTTCAAACACAGCAGGGACACATTTAGAGAATTCTCTCAGCTTAGCTAAGCGTTACTGAAGATTAGAGAGATTTCAGTCAAAGAAGAGATCAGGTTTTTTCATGCAGGATCAGCAGCCCTCAGGTTTCACTAGGTAGGGCTGTGTGTGTACACCAGGTTAGGCAGGAGTCCACCTCTTGCTATTCTGCCTTCAGGACTAGATAAAAGTGAAGTCCCTTACAGTGAAGTGAGCAGGAAATTCACATGGACAAATGCTGGTGGTGTCAGGGCTTCTATTTGTATCCCCTGGCTTAGACAACTGAGGTTCTTTTCCCCACCGTCCTTCTTCTCTCACCTGATTCCTTTCTGCAATTCAGTTGTCCTCGTCCAAGTTGTTCCTTCTCAGCTAAAAAAAGACAACCTCAAAGTAAAAAGTGAGGTTACTGAGGCCAGTGGAAGTCCAGCAGCTTCTTCTTCTCGGTTCTGGGTCTGGCTCCACCACAGCCAGGAACAGCTGAAAGCAGCTGGTTCCAGTGCTGGGACAGTAACTAAGTTGTGACTCTGCTGAAGCAGCACATGCAGCAAATGTTTGTATCTGGTTCCAAGAGGGATAAAGCATGGTTGGTGAAGATAGGCTCTTTAGAGATTACAAATGTCTTGTCCTTAGGCAAGGCTGAGCAATTTGGGGCAATTTCTGTTTCAGTCAGTTTGAAAAGTGTGAAAAAAACTATAGTACACTGTAGGGAGCATTTAGAAATCATAGATACTAGAAAAATGATCAGAGTTAGTGGCAGTGAAATAATAAGGGTAATGTGCTTATAAGTTCTACTGTATGTATAACATCTATAATACTAAATATAAGCCCAAGGTTGCAAATGCTCAGGCAGAAATGTTCCTGAGTTTTGGAGAATGCTTAGATGCATGAAACATGTAGAGCTTGCTGATGAATATGTGTAAACAAGCACTGGCAAACAAGAGAATTAAGTTAGCCTTGGTCATAATTTGCCATGTAAAATGGACATAATGCTGTGGAATCTTTTAAGGTAAGGTATTACTCACGTAAGAATCATTGTAAACAGAAGTTCCTCTCTGACTTTGTACTTTGCTGTCTTTGGATAGATGGTTGGATAGGGGTCTTGTGTTGAATCAATCTGGTTTACTTTACTCTGAAACATACATCTTGTTTTCAAAGTGATGACACAATTTATGGATATCAGACACAGCGTGCAGGTATTTAAGACCAACCTTTTAATTCCTCCACCACACAGAATAGAAATTGTTGCAGAAGTTGTGTATCTTTCTCTGCTTATTGAATTCTAATTTGTCCGTCATATGCCCCCACATAGGGATGAATTTGGCAGGCAGCAATGTTCCATATTCACCTTAAAAAAATGAGTAAATTTTTCCTTGTGATTTTTAAAATCAATTTCTGTGATGTGGTAGCCCCATGAATACCTCAAGCTGGTGAGCTTTCCCGAGGCTTCTGAGCACTAGGAGTAACTACACAGCTTCACACTCTGGATACCCACAGAGACAGTTATTGAAACTGGCATTTGTCTTGGGAAGAAACACAATCTGCCCCACTTCAGAAAGCTACTTCTGGTTGTCAGGAAATCTCCACTGAGTTTCCTTTATGTCTTCTGATTTGCCAGGTCAACAAGCTGTTTCTTTGGTGCCTTAATTTTTCTGTTTGTGAAGTGGAATAACAATAAATGTTTATTAAATCACCAGGAAAGGTTTTTTAATTTGACAGAGTAGTAATGGAAAGTGCAGCTGAGACTTATACCGTGATTGCTATATGAAAATCTACTTTATGCTTTAGCACTGCTGCAGAGAATAAGCTGCAGAAAATAATTACATTTTGGGTGAGGCAAAGTCCTGCTCTGAGTACATAAATAACTGAATTGT
>WEIS01093388.1:2590-14013 GCA_013389965.1 Todus mexicanus
TGCAAGCCTCAGTTTTGCAGTGCTTGAACCTGGAACACTGATATTTAGTTTATATGCTTGGATCATGTACCTTTAATTAGATAGTGTCATCTCCAGGATGTCCAGGCATTACATAATACGCAAAGTCAAGTCATATAATGAAGTAGTAGTTTTATCAGAATACTAGGCATTACACCTTCATCTTCTACAAAACCTAATTATTAAATGTTAATTATGATATCTTCCAGGTTTCAAGGAATTAATTTAAATTAATGAGAATTTAGATGGAGTTTCAGCTTGCTGACTCTGGTCTGGCACTGTTATATACTGGAGAAGGGTCTTGCCACCTACTCTGGATTTGTAGAGCAATGGCTTAACAAAAAGCTTGAATGAGTAGTTGTAAATCCCACTGTTGATCTCCATCTCACCATTGACTGTGTGGACGGGAGATGACGGTAGTCCTGTTTACAGCATTGAGGTCTACACACAATGCAGAGTAGTCATGAGCCTGCTGACTTCAGAATAAAGAGAACATTTACTTGAACAGGACCTTCAATTCAATGTCTGTATTTTTTTAATTGAAACATTATACTATTTTACCAGCTCAGGTCTGAATCACAAGCAGTAAAATGTGAAGTTTAGATTGTTTTAGTTTTACCAGGACACAACTTGCACAGTAAGAGTTTGAAGTTCTGACTCAAAAACTGATGATTAAAGGAGCACGCTGAGGTATAACATTTTATAGACATCATTGTACTTAAATTGCTTCATGAATACACCAGGCTTCCAGGCTTGCTAAATGGAGCAGAAAAAATAACTTAATTACGCAGCCAAGGGCAAAGGCAAATTTACTTCACCTAATTTTAAACAAAGAGAGAAGAAGTAATATTTAAATTTTGAAAAGGACTCAAGCTTCAAAGTTTAGTGTAAGGGTATTTTCAAAATGTCTCTCTGTTTCTTAAGAAAGCACAACATGAAGCTTTCTGATTGTCTTAATGTTAGAAGACAAGATTCACCCTCTTTTCACATTTGAATGCAATTTTTCATGTTAATAGCTTATTTGGGAATTTTAGTGTCCTGCTTCCCAAGAAGAATGTGGAACCAAGTACAAAAGTCTCTGTAGAAATAAGTACTAGAGAAAACCTGAAAGGCATCAAATTTCATTAGTATTTCTCCAATTTATTATATTAAGAAGGTGAGGTCATGCCCAAAGAAACAACTGTTGTGTCTGCCTGCAATCCTGTGCTGCTGCCAGAAGCTCTGATCTAAAGAAGTCATGGAAAAGAAGACTTGCGAGGAAATAAGGATGAAGGAATTAACTCCTAACTTCTGAGAAATACATAGAGAATACTGTTGAGTGAGAAGTCAAAGAATGAGACATGAGTGTAGCACAGTACCAGCATACATTTGCTGTTTGTTTGTTGTGGTGTTTCAAGATATGCAATAGTTTTTGTTTCTCACAGGGACCCTCTACTATCTAACAGAAAAAAAAAAAAAAGAGCAAGATAAATGTGATAATTATTTAGAATTGTGTAGTCAGGTAAGAGATAGGGAAACCTTTGCCCAGACTCCAGATTTCCTCATTTGCCATGCATACGGTTTCATTTCATTTCTTTTAAAGTTCTTACACTGAGACATAAAGTCCAATTACAATAATGAAAACAAAATGTTTAACAATTACTTAAAACTTCGGTTACTACATATTGGGGTAGATCAGTTTATCTTTATGATTGAGGGAACACCACAAAATTCACAAGTGGTGAAGTTCAGAGAAACCATCAGTGTCAATTACACAAGTTATAACCCCTGAGTGAAAATAAATTGGTTATTCAAACACCTCACATTGCATGTTTGATTTATATAATTTCATCGTCTTTCCTTATATTTATTATAATGATTTCAATACTTTCAATTACTAGTGCTGGCTACTGTCCTTGGGTTGGCATCTGAAATAATTTTGTATCTGATTTAACATTGACAGGAGAGATTTACAACTTCAGTAATAATAAATATTTGGGCATAGTGTTACAACTGTTGCTCTCTGAAAATCTCAAAGCACTTTATAAATGTTGATTAAACTTCATAACTGGGCCTTCTGTAAGGTAGAATACTTCATCTCACACACTATTTTATATTTGTAGATTAATAAAGAACATTTAATCCCAGCCTGTATAAGGATCTCAGGTAAAAGGAGGAAACAGATGGACCCCGAGATCTAGATGCTGCATGAAGAACTGATATGGGGTTTTTTTTCACTTAAAATGTGGCTATAGATGTTTAAGATCTTAGGTCATAACAAAATACAAGTGACTTTTGTAAATTGGTAGTGTGACTATAGCCACTGTGGAGAAACTATAAAGGAGAAGGTACATATTTTTAATGTAAAAACACAAAGGTATTGCTACACTACTCCTAGTGAATGGCAATCATAACCTGCCAATTCTTTAGAACACCACACAATTAAAGAAGATGGTCATGAATCACAGGACTCAGGGAAGATGTCATTCAGCCTCTTTATCAACTACCAGGAAAGAAAGACGATTAGAAGTTGATATACCATGTGGGTGCCTTCCTTCTCAAAGAAATCTAAGAAAGGCTGTAGCTTTTGTATTAAAATACTTCACAAAGCATAGATGGCAGTGGAAATATTTTTAAGTACCAGTAATTTTGGAAGTTTTAGGTTTTGGATAGTTTGGTTTCTTGCTGATCTCTGAAAAGATCTCTGAAAATATCACATATAGGAACTTAAGATTGCTATATACTACAGTGTATGTGTCTACAAATTTTTTCTGTCACTGGGAACGCAATACCAAATGTCATACTGGGAGTGATTTCTCATCTGTGCTAACTCTCAGCTACACCCAGAGCTGCTTGGGGAAATGCTTAATGATCCAGGTCAAAATTGTTCAGCAGTTCAGGTGATGGAGATTCAGTGCTGGAAAACATTCTCTGGCATTTGTTAGTGGTTACCAGTGTCCTGGTTTGGGTTAGAACAGAACAATTCTGTTCAGTGGTTCTTACTTCTCAGTTAAGTCTCTTCTTACTAACTGCATTGCCTGAAAGTTAGCAGCATATTTTTGCAGAGAGTCTGCTTCTAGCAGCAATAACGCTCCATGTTTATAGTTAGTACCAAGGATTGGTATGCAAACCAAGGACACTGTGAGATCTTGTGTACCACACCAAGGGGTGTAGAAAGTAAGGACCACACCTTTAGGGAGGAGCAAACAGGACAGGTGACCCTAAATTGGCCAACAAAGTATTCCATCCCATATACGTCATATTCGGTATAAAGCTGAGGAATCACGAGGGTCTCAGCTCTTATCGCCCTTTCTTTGCCTGTTTTCCATTTCTCTTGGATCGAGCTGCTCTCTCAGCTTTGGGACTCTTCCTCGCTTGGTTTGGCCTTGGCAGCTTCAGCTTTGCCCTGAGGCCTCCGGCCCCGGTCTCAGCCCCCGGCTCAGGCCTTGGCTGGGCCCCAGGTTCTGGGCCGCATCCCTGAATCCAGCTCCCGGTTCCCGTCTGCTGCTGGGCCCTTCCACAGCATCAGTGGGGATGGGGATGTATTTACCATCGGGGGGATTGGGTTCAATACTGGTTCTGTACATATTTGTATATATTTACTTTTTCATTACTATTATTGCCATTATTTTAAATTTTTCAGTAAAGCTGTTCTAGTTTCCTTTCCTAATCGATAAGTTTCTCTCCTTTATTTCCTTTCTTCCCTTTTTGGGTGGAGAGGAGGAGAGAGCGTTCTGTTGCAGATTTGGGGGGTGCCCTGACCCTAAACCCTGACAACCAGTACACAAGAAACTTGCAATACTGAGGAACCCTAAATTACAACTCTCTTCTGAGTTACCTTGGTGAATATACGAAGTTGTGTATTGTGCATGGACTTGTTACGATACACTGTCACATTCTCTGTGAGGATAAATTATGGCACAGTTAGGCAGATTCAAAGTAAAAACTGTCCTAGGAAAATACTCAGTAAAAAAACCCCAACACCCTATTTGAGCATAAAGAGAATAATACTACAGATATTGAACAAACCTGCCTTCTGAAGATTAAGACTTTCTGAATCGCATTGTGGGTTTTGAGTTGTTTGTTTTGCTTTGTTGTTTTTTTCTCAGCATAAACATATTGCGAATTAGTGTCAATAGAAACAAGAAGAATTATTTTGAAAAACTAGAAAACATTCCATTAAATGATTTATTTTTACAGCTTCTGTCTCTATCATACAGTCAATAGAGATGCATCAGAGATGGAATTAAGCTGTTTAAGTGGCATTAAAGATTAAACAAGCCCCATGGCAAAATAGTATTTAGATACAGACTGTTTTGCATGTGACTTTGAATATGAAGTGTCCCAAAGAGAAGAAGTGTGGCCAGTGCATTGTTTGAAGCATTACTTGTCATCAGGAAGGTTGGACTGAGACAGGAATTTCCCTTAGCAGGACATCTTCAGGTAGAAATTACAGCTGTGGATATTTGCAACAGGCTTTAAACCAGGATAGCAAGCTACTTGGGAGGACAGCTTAAATGAGCAGTTGGTGGACTGATAGATGTTCTTGTCTCTCTGATGTCAGTGGGACTTTTGCCATTGATCTCAGTGATGCCAGAAGTTGTCTTGTCTTACTTTGCTTTCTAAGTTTTATCTACAATTTCCACTAGGCTGGCTGCAGTTCAGGGAAATTATCGAACCAGTGGATGGCTTCTCATAGTTTCGCCTTACTAATTAATTCCAATAAAACCATTCTTAATGAAAAGCTATTACAATCACTTTTGCACAGAGCAATACTTGTTACTAAAGCATTTTTTGTAAGAGGGAGAATTATTCAAACTAGAGTTCAATCCCCTTCTTCCAGAACAAGTCTTTACTACTTCTGTCCACCCTTCCCTTCAGGTTTATTCCTCTCTTAAAGCAGTCCCCAGTCTCACACTTCTGACTGAGAATACTGATTTTCTTTAAGGGGGAAAAAAAATTTAAAATATAGTTTTCCCTTGAGTTGGGTCTCTTTATAAGGAGTTGGCTGAACTTTGCAAACTTTACCAAAGGGGGAACCCTTTCCCACAATCCATTTCAAGACCAACCCCTTTGATGTCACAGCTGGCTCAAGTAAACTCATTTCCTCCTTCCCTAATGTGTGTCTGATGCAATTTTGGCAAGCTTTCTCTCCCTGCTGTTACTGCTGCCTGTTTTGAAATGAGTCCAAGTGCAATGTTTAATGTGAATGTTTGGTTTGGCCTAATCATCTGTGCTTTGTTTCACTGAAGCTCTGCATTATATATTTATATATCCAGATCTATCTATAGAGATCTATAGGCATTTTTTTCCTCTCTTTCCCTTCTCCTTTGCAAATAATTCATATCACATGTTTTCAGTTTATTCCTTAGTGGTCTACTCCACCCAGTTCCTAAACTAGTAAATCATCTTCATGCTTCTTCCCACACTGAATGAAAGCAAGTTCTCAATTACAGAGAAAGAATAGAGTTTTCAAGCCTTTGTGTCAGATGTTGACGAGTTTCTTGGTAAAACTTGAAGGCACATGAAAACAGTAAAGGTTTCAGAATGGCAAGGTTTGCTTAGTATTATACATACTGCCTTAATATCAAAGGTGGCTTAAAGATGTGAAGGGCAAGCCAGGAGCAGCTAGTGAAGGAAATAACATGGCACGTTAAAACTGTGGAGATCATTTGCTTTCCCTGATAGGAAGATGTTGATAGCACGGGGATCTCACTGGACTGAGCAGCCCTAGAACAGCCTGCAGGGCAACACGTATTGTGGGTCATGTGTAGGATTCACACCCTTGTGGCCTTCTGCAAAACCTCTTTGACTGAATACATGTATTCAAATTTGATGTAGGGATTAAAATTTGACTCTGAAGTTAAACTTGTATTAATAGATTAAACAGTACCAGGGGGTGTTCCCAAGCCCTGGGGATTGATTGATTGATTGATTGATTGATTGCTTACATTGCTGTGCTGTTAGCATGGCCCTTGGCGTTGCTTTTGGCCCAAGTAAACCCAGGCTCTTCCAAACAACGCTGTGTATTGTTTAGGGAACAGTGGGGCTAAAGAAATTCACAGTATATATAAAAAGAATAAACCCCTCACTATTTCAACAGGGAGTTTAAGACTATAGCCACATAACCTTTCTTGTTGCTTGGCATCTGTGCCAGAGAAGGTACTGAGAATGGTTAATTTGCCACCACAGACATAGCCTAAGAGGCATTTTAACAGCATCTGTCATTAAACACGTTTACTGCCTAAATGCAGGAATGAATGCTTCCCTCTGCATGTAGTTCAGGGAGACATATCCCCTGTCTCTTCCTCTCCTCTGGAAGGAGTATCTGAAGAAGTTTGTATTGAATCACCAGATCCATTCTGGAGGAGCGTCCTCTTCATTGACTATGGAGAAGGAGTAGGCTCCAGTTCTCATTCAGTAACTGAGATTTAACAGACATGCTGTAATTGAAGTCTTCGGTATATTAGTAAAGAGACAGAAAATATGGATGCATCCTGAATATGGATAAATCATATTATGATAAATAATATTATGATACACCAATGTGGCAGGTTGACCTTGGGCAGCTGCTCAGCCAGCTGCTCCCTCACTCCCCCTCCTTCATGGGACAGGGGAGAAAATAATATGGAAAAGCTCATGGGTCAAGACAAAGACAAGGGGATTGAATCATCAGTTACCATCATGGGTGAAACAACCTCAACTTGGGGGAAATTACTGCAATTCATTGTCAATTAAAATAGATTTGAATAGTAAGAAAGAAACAAAAAAATAAAACCACTCCTTCTACCCACACTTTATTCCTATTCCCATCTTCACCATAGTCACTCCTGACTCTTCTCCCCACAAGGGTTGCAGAGGGTGGGATGGGAGTTGTGGTGGGTCTCCGCTCCAGCGGGATCTCTGCAGGGCTGCCGGGGATCCCTGCTGTGAGCCAGCAGCACCTCTTGTCCTGCTCCTGCTCCTGCTCCTGCTCCTCCTCCTCCTCCTCCTCTTCTGGTTTCATCATCTTCAGTTGGCATGAGGAAGGGATTAGTGTGGGAGGAAATGTGAACTCTGAGTGAGGCCCTCAGCTGTGAATGAGGAACATGAGTGCACATGTGTCCACAGAGCAAGACGAAAGAAACAGTCCCAAAGGAGAAATTCAGTAATAGTAACTTTTAATTGGCTAATTACATCCCACTGATTATTTTTGGTGAGTCAGTCCTCACTGTTTATCTCATTTACTTTTCACTGGTTATATAAAAATGTAGAGACACGGTGAATTGTTTGACTAGACTCTACAGGAAAAAACACTTTAATCAAAATTATGGCATTTAATTGGACAATATCAGCTTTGATAATTTAAAGCAGAAAAATTATTAAAGAGAATTGGCTTCTTCATTTTAATAAGGTGACTGTATTTTTTTCTGATTCATGCACAGAATACCCTTGATGTATTTTAAATAATTTCAATTTCACTCTGACATTAGAACACCAACTGCAATAGAAAGATAACTATTTTATTATATTGAATATTTGGATTTTACAAGATGAATAATAAAAAAGAAAAAATGTTTCCCGCATTAGATTCTTGGCAATAATTTGCAGCCGTACTTTAGATTTCAGCTTTAATTCAGGAAAATATACCGAATTTTGGAATTTCCTGCAGAATGGACATTTCTGCTTTTGACAAGGTATACTGGGAAACTCTGTGAGACAGGAATGGTTATTTATAGCAGATTTGCTTAGCACACAGTAACTAGTCATACTGATCACTAGGAATGCTTGGAATGGATGTAGATCAAAGAAGAATTTATGAATTGGCTAAACGTTCAGCAGATATCATACCTGACAATTTTAATTATCTACTGTAGTTCTTGTAGCTCCTATAAGTCAGTAACAGTGACTATATCATCTTTATTGCCTGTGAAGCATGAGGCATTTCAAAGAGACTTGCAGAAAGTGAAGCATATATGACTTTGTGATGACGTTACCTACATTTGTGAGATTGGAATCAGACTTCAGGTTGTGACAGAGAAGTCAGTGCACAAATGTGGTCTCTTTACGGCATGAGGAAGAAGATTACAGTAATGTCATTCTCATGCTGAAACGAGTCTTAAGTGTTGTCCACAGACACTAACCGATCACAGCCTGTGAAACAGAAGAACGATGTTTGAAGGAATTTGCACTTTTCTAATGAATGATATTAAAGAAACAAGAACAAGCTTTATAAATACTAAAGAAACAGGGAAACTAGAGACCTTTAAACTCGATTAAGCCATGTGTTCTTCAAAGAACGTGAGCACCAGAACCAAACAGAGAAAAGTAGAAATGGCTTCAAAGTTCCCAAGACTGAGTACAAATATGATGGAGGAAAAATCAGAAAAAATCAGAAGAGCAAAGACAAAAATTAGATCCAATTGTCAATGAGTACAGGACGATATTCCATAATGAGTTATTGTGAGAGGAGGGCATAACATGATACTCGATAGAGAGGGAAAATAATTGGAAGATGGAGCTAAGAGAGCTTAAACACTTTTTTCCTAATATCTGATGATGACACTGGATGAACTGGCTGAGCAAACTTACATGAGTTGGCTACCTCTTACTCAGCTCTTAGGAAATTCTTTATAGGGTACTCAGGCGACTGGGCAACGAGATTTCCAAGGATATCTCAAGGAAGCGGAAAACAATTTCATATTGTTTTGTGAAGAATTATTAATATTTTAGACATATATCTACATTCCTTTTACCTTAGGAAAAAAACAAATTATTGTTATTGCCCTGTGAGGTTGGTACCAAAAATAACTGTCTTAAATCACAGTGAGAGCAATTTAGGCTTTGCAAAGGGAAAAGGCCTTCAACAGTAAAGGAAGTTAAGTTCTGGAATAGATAGGGCTATTCCTTACTAGGGACATTTTGATGTCTTCATCACAAGGAAATTTTATAGAATATGGGAGACAAATATCAAGAGAAACTCAGACACAGTTAATCGGCATTTGGAATACACTTGGCTGCATAATTTATAATCCTTTGTCAGCTTTACTCTACATTTGGTCAAATCATATTACTTTGTGTACTGCTGGGGAACTGGCAGGATACAAATCTCCTCTACCTTTTCCAAAAAGTATATTCCCATACATTTATAGATGGAGCATGGGGGGAAGCTTCCCAGGATATTGCTATTTCCACATACACATATATAAAAATATGTTTCCATATATATGGAGATAGAAATATCATGACACAGTAATATTTTTATATGGAAATAGCAGCTGCTTTTACCTACAAGAAGAATGTTTAGTGGGGCTTTCGTGATGTACACACACACCAGGGACTTCTAGTAACTCAGTTACTGAACCTAAACAGCTTGGTTACTTCAGCTATCATACACAACTTTCCTAGTTTCCCCATTTTTCTTTATTTTTTTACCTAAAGAAAAGGCAATTCTTTTTGAAAATAGTATACAATCACAATTACTTTGGCTTTTAACTTTCAATAAGACTTGAAAACTTCCACCCTCTGCGGTGGCTTAAGCCCTACTATGTATAGAAGCTGAACACATGAAAATCTCCAGTAGCATCAGGAAATACACACACATGTTTAAGAGAAGATTTAAGAATTTTGCAGCTTTGTCACCGGTAGATAAATTGATTTGGAAAACAAAATGAAAATAATCCAAATTTTTACCACTTTAAACTGAAATCACACTGTATCTGTAAGTAACAAGTTCTAGAGAACTTCAGACTCTTCATTCACCAGGTATCTCAAATTGCCTGAGCACAACTGGCTTCACTTGATTCCTGTGTGAACAACGAAATAAGTGAATTGTGAAATTCTAAATGAAAGTAAATGTTGTTACTAACAGTCAGATGAGTAAAACTGTAAAGGGGAAACCTGAAATAACACTTAGGTAACAAAAGTAAGATCTGGGCAGATTGTAGCCGCTAACATCAGAAGATCAACCTCCAAATATGCCAATCCACTACAGCCCCTTCAACTGTGCTGTAGCAGTGTCCAGCTGTGAACCAAACTGAACACCGGGACTTCAAAGCACGGTGCTTCCTGGGAACAACCACATCTGTCTCAGCTCCCTTGACCTTCAAGTGGGAAAGCTGGGTCTGAGGAGCTTCATGTCCTTGGAGCCGAGCACCAGGAGGTCTTCAGTTTATAACCTGCCTATGCTTTTCTCTCCACAAAAATTCCTGTAGACTCATCCACTCCTTAGCTTTCTGAGCTCACTGCCATGTTGCAGCACACTATACAGATATTAACTGTGCTTTCCAAGCTGCAGCCCAGGCTCTGCCAATATCTGGATGTGTGTCTTTAGGGAGCTGAGTCCCTCTGTTTCTGTTCCTTTATGTTTTGCAAATAACAATACAGAAAGAGCTCACCCACTTTACAGGATCGTTGTGAGACTGAAGTAATTGTTGTTTACATCTGACTTTGAAGAGGTAAATGGTAAGCATTATTATTTGAGCATCACTCTTGAGCTACATAAAGAACCCCTCTTGCAGTCAGGGTGCTCAAAAGAAGAGATAAATGCTGTGATGAAAGAGAGGCCTTGAACACAGATGTGAAGTTGCTCTTGAAACCTGTGTGATCTCCCCACCTGCACATCTCTCTCCACCTGCTCCACAGCCCCTGCTGTCACCGAATAGAAAACATTTGACTTTTCTGCCAGTGCAACAAAGCGAAACAGTGCACACTAAATATCCTCAGCCCCTCTACATCTGTCCTTACTATCTCTGATATATAGACTGTGTGAACCCCTCTGAGAACATTTTTCTTACCTCCTGAACAGGAGGTTGTAAGAAATGCTATGGAATACATCACCTCAAGGGAATCTCTGAGTGTTCTTGGAATGTGCAAAGGGGGCAGCAACATCAACATTTTGATTATCGCTGTGAAGTAAAATGAATCTCTATTCACTTTCAATAGGATTCAGACAGTAGAAAGCAGATCTCCAGCAAACAGTCTACTTATTAAGTGATCACTGATCCCACCAGCGCTTTACTAAGTCATTGAGTTGGAAGTTCATTTTAATCCATCACTAAGGACACATTAAGAAGGCAGTGACCCAAAGAAACAGCCATAAAACATACATGGTTTCCCCATGGAGTATTCCTGCTTGGTGTGAGATCGTGAAGGACAATCAATACACTGATATTTTGGCCAACTGCAATGCACAGTGAGGAGGCGACAGCCTTTCTTTGGTGAAGTACTTCAAAAAAGGGACTACTTTCTGTCACAGTTGTAGGGCAGTGCGTTACACTAACTGCATGGGAATATGTCACCAGAAGTAGGGAAACAGATCCATGGAAAAGCATTGATGCTGCCTGAGCTGCTGTACTGTTAAACCATGACCTCAGCCCTCTGCCTCTTGTGAGGTTATAACTTGATTAGTCTTCCATCACCACAGAGCCTTTTAAGGTAGGCAAGAC
>WEIS01093404.1:0-10896 GCA_013389965.1 Todus mexicanus
TGACAAAGGAGGGTAATATTGTGCTGATAAACTGCCAAAAGAAAGTAATGAATTCATTCACTCACTTTTCACAAAGGAACATGAAGTTAATGCCATGAACTGACAGATACTTCATAAAATGGAAAAAATACTGAAAGTACACAAGTTATAAAGAAGCAAGAGTATCTTGAAGAGAATCAGAAAACATGGCTATAATCTGCATGAATTTTAGAAACAGATCTTGATCTTGTAAATTTACTTCCAAATATATAATGGTTGAGGTCTACAAAGAGTAAGTTGACTAGACTTCTCTTATGCAACAGTGAAAAGCTTGGTCTAGAAGTACATAATTTGTTGAGAGCAATATTATGATTGATATTTTTGTTCATTTTACATGTAGTGATAAAAACAGATGATGGTAAGTAAAGAACTGGTCCAGACTTACAGGAAACCAGCATAAAGACATCAAATACATAGAGAATGATCTTTGCTCATTACTAGGAGTCAGATACAGGAACATAAACTTGCCACAATGAAAAAACATCTGTAGTCAACTGCAGTGATTCACACGTTCAAGACTGAGAAGAGATGCTTAATAGACAGATACTATAAAAAAAAATGGAAAGAATTTATATATAGTGCTGTATAAAGGAATTCTTTTTCTATTAACATTCATCATGATTAAATTACACTGGAGATAGTTAATGTGGATTTTTCACACCTAGTTTGTTTTTGTAGACATATATATTACTTACCTCAAGTGAGTTCGAAGAACTTAAGAGAAAGGCGACAAAAGTTTACATGTCACACAAAAACTGTGAGGAATTCTTATTATGAAAAAAAATGACAGCTGAACACATGCAGATTTGCACAAGGTGCAAAATAACATAATAAGGTGGAAAACTGGGAAATACAGATACATATTTCTATGGAAAAATGAGCCAAAACATCATTATACAAAAGTGAATTGGATTTTACTATGCTGAAAACTTGCAAAGAAGAAATGTCGAAGAAATTGTAAGTTTTAGCTTCATTTTGCCTTGATTTTGATAACAGCAGTTGATCGTTAAGCTGTTTAATCTATTCGCTTGGGTTAATTAAAAGTTAAAGAGTCACCAACTCAGCAACCAAGTGTCTTTCCAGTTCTGTTTAATACCTTGTATAAAATGAATGGTCATCTTTACATTCGACTGAGACACAATGAACATGAATACAACTTGACATAGATTAACTTCTGTTTATTCACCAGGGTCAGGATTTCCTCCTCAACAAAGAACTAAACAAACTCTGTGAGTGGGAAAGAATTGTCTACAAGGAACAATGCACTAGCACTGCAAATATCAGGAAGAATTTCCTGAAGTGAGATCCATCAGAATAAGTATGCTTTCTCAAGCAAAAAGATGAAAAATGTTTTCGGGTTTTTTTAAATGTCTTTATGGAACATCATATATATAAAGCATTTCTACATGTACTGAAATGTAGGCAACAGTCCACTGACAGTGGCTACACACAAGAATTTAGTGGCATGTTCTAGTGGTCAGTTTGTCTAAAATCTTCTTCTAAAGTTTTCTGGTACATTTTTACTTGTCAGTATTGTGTAGAATATGTTTACTCTCTTTTCAGTTAAAGGCTTGTCAAAGTAATATAATCTATTTCCTTCTCTTCATAAAATAGTGTTTTTTCAGAGTAATGATTTTTTTACCTGCAGTCTTATAAATATATACAAAGAATGGGAAAAAATGAAAAATTCTGAAATATAACTCATCATTATTATAGAAGTTGCCTCCAGTAAGATGTATGGTGAATGAAAGTGCTTATATGAAACAATTTTCAGCCAAATAAAATGATATTTAAATTTGACATACTCACCATAAGAAGTCTATCTCCAACTTGCAACCTCCCATCTTTCTGAGCAGCTCCTCCATCAATAATCTTGGTGACATAAATGCTGTTGTCCCCGGGGATGTGTTGGTTTCCAACCCCTCCTGCAATACTGAATCCCAGACCTGGAGAACATAATGGAAATCAAAATATTAGCAATACAATATATAACACTGAAGAGTGCCAGAGTAGCATACATTTAATTTACTGTACAACTACAGGTTTGGGATTTTTTTTTTACAGAAGTACAAATAAGAGATATTTATGGGGTTAATACTGCTTCACTTCTCTTGGAAGGTCAAGGATAGGAATAAAGTAAAGAAATTCTTTGTCGTGTTTAATTGTAGCAAGCTAGAGACAAAAAGGATTGAATCTGTGATGATTCTATACCCATGGAGTGTCCTCACCAGGATGCTGTGTCATAACTTTTGTCATGACTAGGAATAAAACTCTGAACCTTGAAGTTTATTTTGTTAAATATTGGTATAAAATACATCATCATCTATCAGAATAAAATTAAAGGTGTTCTGATTGTCCACATATTTTGAAAAATACTTGGAGAGATGTTCTGCAGATTTTGCAAGTTTTTGCAGTACCACAGTGAATGGTCTGTGAAAAATCAATGGTGTAGATATTTGAATTTAAATCTGCTTAACATATTTTTCTAGGACACAAGTATCTTTGGCTATGGATACATAAATTAAGAAAGCAATAGTCCTTTGTACATATATAACTTCTGTTCAGTGATCTGTGAAATTCCTAGATAAACATCCTAAGAGTTAAACTTTGGAACAATGTCAATAATACATGCCAATATGATTCAGGAAAAGAAAGGCAAAATAAAAAGATGTTGGGGGAAGAAAAAAAGACAGCTTTACCCTTTTCTTGCTTTTCTTATGCTTTGACACATTGCATAAACAGACAAATCATTGCCTGCATTTATAATAACATTTTTCTCTCAATAATAATAAAAAAAGACTAACTACTCTGCTTTATTTCTACAAAAATCTACTTTAAACAGCTAATTTTTCATAGATCGTATAGATAATGGGAACTTCCAGCTGAACAAATAAGCTGTTACTGACATTAACCTGCTTAGATTATTTCTTCAACTAGGCATTTCTGGTTTAGCTGCACAGAAAAAGTAGTTATATCTATTTAAAGAATCATCACCAGTTTTATCTATGAAATCTATGCTATTCAGTCATTCTTAAAACAAATGTCTTAGTAATAGTTGCAGCCTGAGCAGTAAAATGTAATAGTGAAAACAAAAGTTGCCTGGATTTTGGCATTTTAGCACAAACTCACAAGCTTGACTGCTTGGGCAATAAAACTTCAGGGAGGGTATATTTAATACACACAGGATTTTTTTGGCAGCTATGTGAGTACAGATATAAATCTTTTTGAGTGAATTAAGTATTCTTTTTTCCTCACATTATTTTCATTTGATCACTATTTTCGCTTAAAGAAGATGTGAGGTCAGATAACATAATGGACTACTTAATGGATAGTGCCAAAACAGTAAATTACAAAAAGAAACCTCTAAATTTATATCACAAATTGAAATACTACTTAATTAATTAAGATACACATGAAGTTAATTCAGAAGTATGGGATAATTAAAATAAAGCTTGATTTAATTTCCAGCTAAAGCTGGTGATCACCATTACTATTTATGTGCTGCTGCCAGGACAACTACAAGGATAAAAAGATTATGATTTCTTCAGCATGGAAGAATTGTTCATTACCCTGGGACTACTGACAAGGAAGCAAAAAAGATATTTTAAGAAGACATCAAGAACTGAATTTTTCTTTAAAATACTGGTTGTAGCCAAGGAACAATGACTGAATAATGTTCCTTGGTGACATAATTATCATCCTTTTGACCCCCCAAAAATCTGCATATGCTTCTTCTACCAGTAAAATGAAATTCTGAGAGTATTCCAGAATGATGATGAGAGCAAATGAGTGGGCTTGACTGCAGCCAGAGAGTTTTTGTCAGCTTCACTGCTCACCTAGGGCACGACCTGGGGAAGATTAGGTTATGGCATCTTCTCTCCCCTTTATTAACACTTCTAAAGGGCAAGGTCATTTCTGGCCACATAGCTGTATTTTGTGCAAAAGGGTTCCTAATTCAGCCTCATCCTGCTGTGATATAAGCAAGCAGCAGCAGACATAATCCCTTCCATTTTCTGCAGTGCTGAGTAGGGTGCTCGTGTTTGCTGTTTATTTGCAGGGTTGTATCACAACTGGTGAATGAAAAAAGAAAAAAAAACCCAAGCACTAACACATGCTTCTCTCATTACAAAAATGAAATTTATAACGAGGAAAGGAGTAATTTTTTCTACTTCTCTAGTGCACATAACATGTTGCTGTGTTCCAATGCATGGGGCTTCATTCTGTTTGTAAGCAGGGTCTGCCTTTGGGCTCCAAAAACCAAGCACTCAGTATAAAAAGGTTTTAAAGAGCAGAACAACACAGGGGGCAATACTGTGGGGAGAAAAGGAAGTGTGGGTAGGAGAGACTACTGAAAGAGATTTTCCATGACTTTCCCATGGGTAATGATTTCATTTCATTGCCTAATCAAACTTGTCTTCTTGAAAAGACTTCTTGGGAAGATTGGGGAAAGCAACAGTGGCCCACTTAATTTTACTTAAATGACTTTTGCTAATTGCTAGGGCACTAGAAAAGTATACTATGATAACACTTTTGGGTAGGATTCATATGGCCAAATGACATCTCTATGCTAATAATTTATGCTACCTTTATAATCAATGAAAATTCATTAAGGGCTTTTAAAGCATGATTCATCTCATTTCAAAGAGACATCTGAAAGAGATGAGATGAATCACAATCTTGGGTTCTGAAAGGCTGGGGGCTGGATGTGGGAAGACATGGGTGCAAAGATCAGTGCTATAAAAGTTCACAGCTGAGTTACAGTCTCACCTCCATTAAGCCTGAAGGTTTTAAAACCTTAGAAAGGTTTGTGCATCCCTGGTGTCGATCCCTCTTTTCACTAGCTACATCAGGTTAGTCTCATATCATATTCTTACTCTACTTTAAAAATAGAGTAATTCAAACATTTGGGAACACAGGGAGCAAGATATCTTTTCTAAAATTGGTCTTTTTCATTGCTGAATACTGAATTCATATTGAATTTAAAAATAAAAAATAGAACAACATTGCAGAATCTTTCTCATTGACTCCTATGTTTAGGAAAATGCTGCCATCAGAACATAGATCAGGAGTCACTTTGAGGAATGTCCTCCCTCTCACTTCCTATTTTGCTCATGTGCAGTTTGTTTCACATAAATACCTCACCTGGGACAGAGTGCACAATTTCTTTACAACAGGAATTAGATGGAGGATAGATTTAGAATGGAGATAAGGAAGAATTTTTTTACAATGAGGGTGGTGAGACACTGGAACAGGTTGCTCATTCAAAACCACTGAAGACGACAAGCACATTGTCCTGTTTTGGGTTAGGGAGAACAATTCTACTCAGTGATTTTTACTTTTAGCTGTCTCTTATAACTAACTGCACTTTCTGAGGTTAGCAGCATGGTTTTGCAAACAGTACCTGCTTCTAGCAGTGATAACACTCCATGTTTAGATTTGGTACCAAGGACTGGTGTGCAGATCAAGGTCACTGCTAGATCTTGTGTACCGCACCAGAGGGTGCAGAAAGTAAGGGCCGTACTTGCAGGGAGGAATGGACAGGACAGGTCACNCATATAAGATTGGGTCAATGTGTAAACTATGGAAGATTAATCAAATTCTATTTCCCCTGCATAACTGTCTGTAAAACTCCTCTGTCTTGGGATTCCACAAATGCTGATCACTGATCCTATGGATAATAACAGGCGCAATACTGCAACAAGACAGGAGACATTACTGTTATCTCAAACAGGAAAAGGGACAAGGGAAAGAGTTATTCCATCAAAACTGGAAACTGCATTAAAAATATTGATATTAACAACAGTCAAGGGTATTTGTTCATATCCTTTCCCTGGGCTATTAGTAAACAAAACATTAAAATATTTGAAAGGGTAATGGAGCCATAAAGTAAAAAAAGTTGCAGCCATGACAATTCAAAAACCTCCCAAGCCTCAATCATATCTACTTCAGAAAACGATAACTGGTGACTATTTATTTTGCATTATTTGCTGCACCAGATACAGGTTTTAAATACATCACTATGTTAGTAAGAACATATCTTCTACCTAATTTCTGGTAAATTGTAGGCATGGAAGCTCCCCTTATGATCAGTCCAGCAAAAGGTGCCTCTACACGATAACTATAAAATCACCGTTTAAGATATGGGGGATTAATCACACTGTTGGCATATCATTTCTCAGTAACTAAAGAGGAAGCCTAAAAGATCAACTGCAGCTAGATAATGTCAGCTTACTAATAAGAAGTGAAGCTGCATGAAACTCTTGCTCATAACTCAAATGGGACATTGCATTTTGCTACTATCCTACATAGAGAACCTGGTTTATTTTAAGACAGCAAACAGAATGAGGATTTTAGAGGGTAAATCCTACATGATTTCAGAGTCCTAGCTAGGAATCTCCAAATAACAGGGAAGCTAGTCATAACCTTAAAATGTAATTAAGCAGCGTGTGATTTGCAGGTAGTTAACCAAAACAGTGTGGTCTAGAGACATAAAATGTGTAATTCTTGATTTTTTGATTCCTGGCTTTACCACCAACAAAGTGACCTGCTGAACACAGGTCATATGAAGCCATAAAAAGCATTTGACTCTTAACAGAAATAGCGGGCTACAAATAAATGAAATACGAGTGGATATGTGTATGTAAGCACTAGAAGAAACAATAAACTTTAGAAAAAACAGATGTATTAACAATACAGAACATTCCAAACAATAAAACTGAGTCGTTTCTATCAAGCCTGAACAGACCATTTGGACTTTGTTAAGACTACAACAGCAGAAGACCTTGTAACTAACAGTGGGATACTGGCAGCAAGACTACAGCACAGGACATAGGCCATTCTCTAGGTTGTAAGGCCAATAAGAATGCAGATCGTAGTGTTAGAATTGTGTACCTACTAAATGAAGAAAAACAGGCTATGAAGAGTTGTCTTGTCTAAGACAAGAGACTGAAGAAAGAAATATTCAATGTAAAGGACCACCCTTTAACAACAGTGGATTCCTAGAGGCTATAAATCATCTGTCCAAAAACTAGCAAATGCTAAGAGATGTAGCAAGGGTTCGATGTTTCACGTCCTTTCTGTCACACATGAGTGAGCCAGACCACATTGGCACAGGAATATTGGGGATTGTGAGGATGTGGGTGAAATGAAGACTGGATGATATACATGAGAGAAGAAGCATAACTGGGTAACTTATCTGGAGATTTCACAAATAAATACCACTCTGCCTTCCTGTATGATCTTTCATTGCTTTTTGTCACAGTCACTTTCTACAGGCATGAAACAAATAGCTTTGCTCCAGAACGCTGTACGAACTCAGATTTTATGAAAAATTTTTGTGGCAGCAAAACAAGGTAATACAGCCAGAAAGTACCCATGCAACAACTTGCCCTGCTGAGGACCTTCCCTGGCATTGCAAGCCTGGCTGTGCTGTGGGACAGGACACATTGGCCATGCTCCCATGAGCAAACACACAAGGCAACGAGGAACACTAACTGAGGTACCTCCTGCCTTTCCACAGACCAGCTACTTCTACAACACTCAATTACAAAAAATATAGCAGTGTTCTTTATTCTTGAAATTACTTAAGCTTACAGAGACAGTATTTATATAGTCTCTTTTTTTCCTCTGAAGGGGAGAACAGCATCATACTGAGGAACCGATCAATGAAACTGTCAAACCTGGAGCAATGAAGTCTAACCCAGGCTTCTAATTAATCAAATTCCACTTGGAGGGAGGAAAGGAACATGGGGAATATAAAATGCTTTGACTGATGTTATTTGATTGACTTGTTTTGACAGGTACCACAGCTATATTTAGTGCAATATAAATAAACAAACTGAAACAAGGTTAATTATAAACAGAGGAACAGCAGGGAATATCTCCTCCTGCCCCTTTTGCTCAAGCCTCTTGCTGCCAATTTTAGTTTTCCTGGAGGAGAGATATAGCACATATTTAAAAGTAGCACAACACAATGTTGGAAGTTTAATACGCTTGTTACAGCTATGACTTATGATTAGTCTTCACTATTGACAGTAGATTCCTTTATTACTTGGTACACACAAAAATGAAATACATTACAAAACAAAAATGAAAATGTTTCAAAATAATTATACAATGTTACAAGGAGGGACTGATCTTCTACAGAGCTGTCTTTTTCCGTCTTTATTTTTTATTCCATGAATCAATTCCCGAGAAACTATTAAACCCAAACACAGAAAATGTCACTTTTATCTATCTCATCTCTTTCGTGCTGCAGGGGTACACTCAAATACCAATTTATTTGAGTGAGTTCTTATACCGATTCCTATTCCTGACTCATACGACAGCTTATACCAGAAGGACTTACCTGAATAAAATTTGACTTCATTTTGTTCTGTGGATGAAAAAGTCAACCTAAAGTACAGTATGATTCATAAAACTTTAACTAATACTCATAACATACTTAAAAGCTGCCTACTTTTCATTGCCATCGATTCCTGATTCAGATTCTGCTCCCAGATCACTTTGGAGGTCTGTTTTTGTAACCAACAATTTGATGATAGTCTTAACTGGGAAAAAGGTCTAAGTCCCTGCAGATCTGAGTGAGTCTATTGTTAACTACTGTTTATTTCTAATGGCCTCAGGTTAAAGACATCATGGACCTTCCTTATTGTTTTGACACGTTTTTGCAAAAATATCTAGTGGTTTTGGTTATTTCCCAGTTGATGTCATACAGAATAAAAATAATGTACAGTACCACCAGGTAAGAAGAATATTCTCCGAAAGCTTCTTACACAAGGAGAAAATTATCATCCCCTTTACTCTGTGTGTCATTATATAGCCATGTCTTCAGCTAGTTATCCAGCAGTTTTTACACAGTTCCTTTGTTCTTGCTCACAGCCATATTTATATTCTTTTCATTGATCCCTACATTCTGGGTGCCTTTCCATACTACTGAAACAACAGAGATACCAGATTGCAGTACAGTCTCTACTGAGGATCAAACTCAAGAGCACACAAAATACTTCCAGCAAGTATGGCCAGCATGCTCAAGAGAAAGGCTATGACTGGATCCTGTTTGTACAGTTGTGATCCTTTCCTTGCAAATGAGCACTGATTGCACAGCAACACTGACGCATCTTTCTGAAAGACTGGACCTTTCCATAACTTCATTGAGAGTGGACTTAGAACGTTCCAATGCCTGATAATCCATTCAGTAAAGAAATCCTTCCTAATATCCAACTTAAACTTCCCTTGGTGCAACTTAAGGTCATTTTTTCCTGTCCTATCACTTGCTACTTGGGAGCAGACCTATCCCCACCTCCAGCCTACTTTTAGGTAGTTGTAGACAGTGACAGGGTCTCTCCTGAGTCTCCTTTTCTCCAAGCTAAACAAGCTCAAATCTCTCAGTCACTCATAAGACTTGTTCTCTAGACCCTTCACCAGATGTGTTGCCCTTCTTTGGACACAGTCTTGTGCCTCAGTGTCCTTAATAAAAACAATAATAAGTGATCTCATAACGATTAAAATGTCTTCAATACACTGGCGCATATGTAAATTCATACTACTCTGGATGGCTCTCTGAAGGACTAAAGGTCGGGAAGAATGGCAGCCAGCTAAAAATCAACAGAGAAGAGACTGTGACTGTAGCTGCTGGCTGGTGATCCAGTAATTTTTGCAGGGCAATGAAATCAAACACTGCAGTCAAATCTGTTCGGTTATGACAGGAAAGAAAGGAATCTGTTCTCAGGACACAGGGTTACACTCCTTGACTTAAATACATTGTTTATATTTCCAGTGAGAGAGAAGATGATGGGAAAGTGAGATTGTGACACAAATTTTAACCTACCCGCAAAGCAGTGAGCACATGTTTAAAAACAATTATTCTCAAGGTACACTAGGTAAATCACTGATTTTACATAACAGTAAAGCTAATCTTCTGCAATAAAGCCTTGAAAACACATCTTGTTCAATTACACTGCTATTTGTAGAAATTTGTAAAAAAATTCTGTAACATGTAAATGAAACCCTTCTTTTGTATTCAGTTCTGCAGTTAAATGTTTTACCCATTACGAATTTTTGCCTGTATATATTTATCCCTAAAGATACATTCCCTTCAGATGTAGTTGAAAAGAAAGGAAACAGCAAGCTAGGAAAATACACTTAGAGTCTCATTAGTTGTGTATACTCTATATTTTTACATATATTCAAATTAATTAGGAATTAATTTCCCAGAAAGCACAGACAATGAGCAGTGGCCTAATTACACAACAACAATTCTCAAGAATACTTCAACATTTGTGTTGAAAAAAGAAGGCAGCATTCCTAATTATTGACAGTAATCTGATTTTTAAAGCATTACTGAGCATTAAAGTACACTGAAAGTCACATTAAATCACACTGTCATAATTTCACTAGCATAAGTGCAAGAAAGAGAAAATTATTTCACTTTTGACACATACTGACACTCCAAGAACTATAGCAAGCAGATCAGCTCTCTTAGGAAAAGCCACATGATACACCAAGTCTAAACATTTCATGTTAAAACCAGATAAATTATGTTTTTTAAAAAGTGAAGATTAGTGCTGTAAAGCAGATAAATCCAAGATCTGCCACTAAGGAACAGGATTAACTGCTTGAAATTTGATTTTTTGAAATGTCTTTCCTCTTCTCACATTTCCATGCCAGGTTTGCATAAGCCTACAACTGAAGATCTGCATGCACATTGACTTTCCTTTTCACGCAGGAAGTTTTTGCATATTTTTGGTGCATCCACAAGGACAAATAGTCCTCAGATCCAGAGTCACTACAAATCAGAATTTTTAATTAGGCTGGACATCATCTGGCTGGCTGCATGATGGGATCATTTACATCTTG
>WEIS01093434.1:0-15610 GCA_013389965.1 Todus mexicanus
AAAAAAAAAAACAAAACCTCTCGCTTCCTTTCAAATGACAGGCATTTTAGTTAATTCTCTCAAACACATTTAAACTGTTCTATTCTTTTTAAAGATCCTTTCATAAGGACAAGCTATCTCCTTAAGCAAAACCCATATGGTGTAGAGATGAACCAAAAATGCTCAAAACAAATGCAAAAGAGCAAGCCGATGTTTCAGGAAGGTGGAACCTCCACCTGTCATCCATCATTCTTGGCCCTAACTTTGCCAAAACATAATAACTCTGGATGGATAACCAAGACAAATGTTTATATAATGGGAGCTTGAAAATGTAACTTGTTTTTTGAACAACCATGTAAGACAAATCACAACTGGAATGACAGTATAAATAAGAAGCGAGAGAAGACACCAAAAACCTGTGGGAGAAAGATGACATAAGTTCCAATTAGTTTTGGTGCCTTATCTTACAAGTGAGCTCACCTAATAATTCGAGTACCAAAACTAATCTATTAGACGAGCAGGGTTGGGGTTTTTTTAGTATCAGTTTTCAATCCATGTAAAAATTGCGCCTTTGAGACCACAAATCCACCTGCATGGTTCACATGCCCTCTACTCCTTCAAACTTTCTCCTCTTCTTTGGACAAATGCACCTGGAAGAAGAGGAAAGCACTAAAAACAGCCCCAAACTTACTATAACTTGAAACCAGGGTAGATGAAAATGGATCTGGAACAAAATTTATTCCTCAGTTAACATTTCACTCGAAAATAAATCTTTAATTTTTATCCTGTGGCAACCAAACCTCCTCTCCCTGGAAGTCCTGACATTGAACTTCATGGAAATTGGACCACACTGCTAGGAAAACTGCCGTGACATTTTTCTAAAGGCACAGATCTACATAACCATATGCTGGTCTTTCACTTCATCAGCTAAACATACTGGATTTTTTTTTAAGGTTGGAACAACATTATTTACCCTCCATTCCACCATGCAAAGTTTAAAAATGAACTCAATTGGCTTTCCTGTCTGTCCTCAAACTAAGGCAATGATCACTTTATCCTCAGCATTAAATTCAGTTTGTTCTTAAAACACATCACAGTTCTCTGAATTGCTCTTCTGTTCTCACAGGGGAGTCTAGTTGAATTTTCTCCTTTGAGAAAACCAGTTCTACACAAATATATCAGCCCATGAAACAGTCACCAACACTTGGTAGCAAGAGAGAGACAAGCATACCCTGTACTAAATTCTGTGCAGTTGTTATCCTTCATTACACAAATACTTGGCAGGCTTTCATTATAAAATTTATGCACTAAAATTAGCTCTCACAATTGCAATCAATTGCAACAATCAAGAGTAAGTAATTTATTTTTTTTTTAAAGAAAGAAAGAAATAAGGTGAGCATGGAAAACAATGTTCCAGCACTGCAGTGGTTTCTCTATTTATTTCTAATTATGTCCAATAGACTCTTTCTATCCATCGCTCGTAAGGCTGCAAGCAGACAACCTGTAAGCAGACTAATTTCTCAACAAGAAGCTTCTTTCTGTGATGCCCCAGAACGTTCCCTTGCATTTCATTTTTGGCACTCTTTTCCTATCTTGGGGAAGGAGGCTGGAAAGGGATCCTATAAACTCCCCAGTTCATAATGTGCCCACCTCCATCTCCTCACACCCATTTATCCAGCACTTCTTGGGCTGTTTCACATATGCGTGCAGGTATCCCCTTTTCCTTGCCCCTGTTTTGCACATAACTGACCTGAGCACCGCTGCCCTCTCCTCCCTTCCTTGCCTAGGACCCATCTGCATGGTGCTAGGAGAGGGGAAAGGGCAGGTCTGCAGGACCCCCTCAGGGACAACCTGGCCCTGGCTCTATAGATTTTCTATAGATGGAGAGGAGTGGCTGGAAAGCTGCAGCGCAGAGAAGGACCTGGGGGCATTGGTCAACAGCCAGTTGAATATGAGCCAGCAGTGTGCTCAGGTAGCCAAGNCCAGGGCTGAGTGCCACGTCCAGCGGTTGGCTCTTGAGTAGCAGGGCACAGGAACTGTCCCTGAACAGCAAGGGGGGATAGGTCTCCAAAGCAGCACTGAGGCTGCCTGTCACCATACTAATTTGGAGAGAGGGGACGCGCACACCTACGCTTTGAGAACAAGCCTTATTTTCTCACTACGGTGTAGGGAGCAGTTAAGGGTTAAAAGCCATCTGACAAACCAGCAGCAAAACGTCAGGAACACTCCTCAAAAAGATTTTCATAACCGTGAATGACTTTAAGACAACTCCAGGGTGGCTTGGTTGCTACACAATTTTTTCAATCAGCCTCTTTGACGCAGATGGTATATACTGTGTATGGTTTGATGCCAGAGCAGAACTCAGTTACAGGCAGCTTTGCACAGATTTTTTCCCCCTTGAAACAACAACTCATGAAACTAGTAATAAATTTTATATTGTTTGGAATGAAAAGCAGATAATGTATATAAACTTCTGGAAACTAAACACATATGGTAAGAACATGCTAGAGAATATAGAATACTCTAGAGAATTAAAATAATGAAAAAACCGTCTTTATGCAATTCAGTGCAAATATTACATCTGATTGTCTCTTCTCTCCGCATGCATACAAGCAAATCAATGTCTGGGATCCCACTTTAAGCTGAGCAGCCCTCCATCCTCTATACCAACAATCTGCATAATTTGTGGTCCCCAAGAACCTACATCCTGAGTGTCATCAAACATTCTAACTGAATCACCTGCCAGTGTTTTAATTCACTTCTGAGTCGACGGCTGTTTTGTGTTGGTTTGGGGGTTTTTTAACAGGTCACAGCTGTATTATAAAGGAATATAGATAGATAAATAAGCATATGGTATCAAAGGAACATTTCAGTTTTCCAAAGAGAGGAGAAAGAAATGCATGCATAGTGCATCTTGATTGAATCAGAAGCAAAGCCCTCAGGTACTACAGACTTGTCTCCCTTGCTCAGTTCCTAACAGACGATGCTCTTCTGACCCAGATCTATCACATTCACTAAAAAAAAAAAGAGCATAAACTCATTATTCTCTGTATTATCTAAAAGCTACTTACAGTGGTCAAAGTGAAGCAAACTAAGCCATTCTGGACACAATAGAAAGCCCACCAACACAAGTTTAAGAATTTTCCATAGACGTCACTTGGCTTTGGTCCAAGCCCATAATGTCATTTCTCACCGACATCCTTTCACACCATGAAATTCGTATTCACAATTCATACCAGATAAAGCCAAAGAGGCCTCTCAGTAAAACGTCCAGAGAACCAGCTGACTCCTCAGCAAAGTCTACCATAAAAAAAAAAGCATATGGGCATGATAAAAAATGGATTTAGTCTAATACCGGTTCATATGATACTAAATAGAAGCTCGTATCTAGCACATCTTGCCTTTATTTTTTGATTGAATGCACCTCCTCTTCCCGTTCAAGATGAGGGCCAAGCTGTTTAAACAGCCAAGTTACTTTGCAAGCTATTTCCCTTAGCACATAAGCAAGCCCAGGCAAGAAGAAACCATCCTTTCAAAACACGGAGGCTCCCCAGAAACAGTTCAGGGCGACATTTGTAGAGTAAATACGCTCTGTGACCACACAAAGAGCCTCACACTTGGTATTTCAGCACAATATATTCCACAATTGTTTTTTACTTGCACCCCCCATGTCTCCCCTCCCCAAAATGCACGTTGCAAAGGGTTCTACCGTCAAACTCTTATCAGTTTGGCTTTTTTGGTTACAGACTGAGCCACACCTGCAGGTTCAAGCTGCTGTGCCCCTCCACCCCTCCGGGCAAACTAGACAGCATCAGAAGAAGGTGACTGTCAAAAACAATACCAAAAAACAAGAGCTACAAAAAATATTTTTTTTATTCAAAGCCTTTCAGTTAAGGGATGACAGTTTCTTGTCAAAGGAGAAGAGAAATCCCAAAGGATCCATCCATCCTGCGGCCATTCACTTAGGAGGATCAGAGGTATCTTGGGAAGAACAGCAGAAACCTGACCCTAGGCTCTCACTTTCCAGCCAAGCTCCCTGACCACTGCCAAGGCAATGCTCATCGTTCAAGTCCAGAGAGGCTTCTTTACTCCCTCTCTGATCCAAATCCAGCTTTAAATTCAAGCACAGCAAGAACATTTCTTATTTCTTCGAGTTTTATAGGAGATCATTCACATTTTCAATGCAACTGCAATTAAAAGTTATGCATAAAATGCAGGGGTGATGTCAAGTTATATAAAAGTCTTCATTTCGAGTTTGCATTAAGAAGAAAAACAGCTAGGGAAAGATTTTTTTAAAAAAAATATGTGAGCTGTAAGATATAGTTTTAAAGGAGGAAAGGATTTGGAGAACTGAAGCTGATAATGAGGAAAGGGGAATATAACATGCCAGACTGCAGAATGCCCTCCAAAAGCAATGAAAAGGTAATCACTGCAAAAAAGCATTGCCACAGCAGAAGATGATGAGCAGCTGAACACACTTCTATAAATCCTCATGCTCCAGCAATACTATGGAAATGTAATGATATCCCAAACACTGGAAGTTGCTTAGACTGAAGAAACAGGGAAAAGAAAACGGCCACACTCCAAAAGTACCTTTAAATTGTTTCCTGTGTTGACTAGCACAGGAAAACAAAATAAAAACGTATATATAGAGAGTTGCAGAGACTTATATACCCACGTTCCCCGAAAGGAAAGACCTCATTAATTGGCCAGCTCACCCCTCAGCCTGGGAAGCATGCGGCCAGGCTGCTCAAGGTACCAGAGCCAAAAGGTGTAAGAGCAGCCACTTAAGTAGATGACTTCAAACCTGGCATGGCCAGGCCAGGCACTATACGTCTTTCAAGATCAGGTGCTCACTGAGCAGATGACTGTTCAGATAACAAGCTGTAAACAAAATCATACACATGGATACACAGAAGAAATACTTCGGCTTCAAAAGCATTTTTCTTCAGCGAGTAAACAGTGCAGGAATTTCTCTCATGTCTCAAAAAGCATTACTCTGTGCACAAAGTCAAGTCCACTCATGGCACTTTTTTTTTTCCCCAACCATTAGAAACAAAATGACAGCCTTTAACCGCTTGGAGAGACTGCAGTACAACATGCTGAGGTTCAGAGATCCTCTGTAACGATGGGATAAACTATTTTTGGAAATCTATCTGGTTGCTAGGGCAAATTCTCGTAACGATACACACCATCCACCAAGTGGAATCTGGTTTGCATTTCAGGAGAGGAGGAAAAATTAAGATGAGTGATGACTAACCAGGGTAATGAGAGAAATCAAGTGAAATGCCATACTATACAAAAACATGGTTACAGCTTCCATCCAGGCTCTGCTCAACTCCTACGTGAAACACGCCTGGTTGTTTTGAGCCAATGGAGCCTAGATCACAGGCTTGAAAGAAATTTCAAAAGGTTGTACAAGGCATCTTGTTGCCCCCAAGGCAGGATTAGCTATATTTAAACAGTACCTTATACAGAGCATGCCACTACTGAATCACAAGCATTTGTTCATACAGCTCTCTTGTATCAATACTATTTGTCTTTTATACAAGGGGGTAAATGAGGCAGATAGAAATGAAGCAGTTAGCCCTCAATGGCACACTAAGTCTCCTGCAAAGCTAGGAAATCATTCCAGATGCTTGACAACCCACAAATAACTGAAGGATCAGTTTTCTAGAAGCTGTATGCATGATTATCTTCTCATTTTCAAAATTACCAGAGCCTCAGTTCATATCAACCTGCTACACATCTGGATAGTCTTACATATTCTGTAAGAGACCATGACAGTTCTTCCATCCAACTTCCAATCTTTCAGCTCAGAAATGTCTTTTGAAAGTCAACACAACAAAGACGGTAAAGAAAAGACAAAAAGAGGAGGGGAACATGAACATGAACAGTCAAGAATGGAAACTTGCATGCTAATGTTCAAAACCACTAGCTTTGGATGATGCAAACTGGAAAAGGTTGTATAATTTACACCTTACTGATGTACCTTCTGGCCAGCTTTGCACAGAACTCAACTGAGATTATAAGAAAGCGTGCAGATCCAGTTTAGGAAACTGCCAGACTCTTCTTGGTAGCTGAGCACTTTGCATGTCAGAAGAAAGCTTCTGTATTTAAACTAGTACCTCCCTTACAACTGAGAACAGAGAATAGTTAATTAGGCTTTAAACTGTTGAGGAGAGGCTTATACAATAATCTCACTCAGGCCTCCCAGTCAAATGAACAGTGCCTACCAAAACTGAGACAAACTTCAGCATACCTCACTGGTAACAGATGATACTCACAACACAACCTGGCATTAACATTGAATTAGTATACTCTTCTCCTCCATTTTGATTTCTGAAATAAAAAGGTTCGAATCGACGAGATATTTAAACACTGTAGAGACTACAAACTAAGTGAAATTCATAGAGTCAAATAGATTTAAATATAACTGCTGTAATCTGCATAAGTGATGCTAAGAGCAGAATGATCACCAAGACTGAAGCAGAAACCTCTGCTGCAGGTGATGGATGGACATTCAGTGGGGTAGACACCTCTACCACAGTCCTGAGCGCATTTTCACAGGCCTCTGGTCTCTTCACTGGAATAACTATAAACCAGGCAACATGTAAGACACCAATTCATTCTTCAGTGCCAACGCAGTACAGCTCCAGCCTCCTGCCTTCACAAAAGAGCAGTTTTCAAATGAAGCTCTATCTGACTCATTTACCTTTGGGCTGCAGATTCATTCACATACGTGTGTGTGACATAGGGACCTCCCTGCAAGAGAGGTCCCTGCATATGGGGTGGCACAGCCCTGGCAGAAGGTACAGATGTAGGGCTTTAAGGGACAGGCCAGCACACCAAACCAGGTAGCAAGCCTTCCCTGTTTCTTCTGAACATGCAGACCTCCAATGCTCCTCAGAGCTGAAGCAGCAGCCCTCCTTTTGCTCCTCTGCTCAGGAAACAAATCAACTCTTACTCAATGGAGCGTTTGGGCAAGTCAAGATAAAGACTTAGCTGAACTATGCAGAGCTCAAACTGCAGCTGCCCTCAAACCCTTACCAATCGTAACACGAAACATTTCGTTTTGCACTCTTGCAGCTGCCTCCCAAAAACCTCTTCAAATGAGGCTGCTTTATATGTGGGATTTCCCTAGCCAGGCACAAAAACCTGGCAATTCTCCATATCCAGTGTGTTGTGCTGCAGTAGTCACCTGCACCGCTCGGAGGCAAAGCACAAGCACCAGTAAGGAGCTTCTGAGTTTCTGCAGTGATCCAAAAGTGCTACTCAGGTCCCATAAGGACCATATTGTGCACGTGGGTACACACATGCAGCAGTTTAAGAAACAGCCTTGCCCACTTCAGGTACTGTTGAAGAGGCTAATGCTTCTAAACAACTCAACTTCGAAAAAAGGGGCTTAAATACCATTGAAACCTAAGATCATAAAGAGAAAAACACATGTGCATGTGCTCCTAAGAAACCAAACAGCTTTTCAAAATAGGATTTCTCTGACATGCTCTTTAAGAAAGCTTTTTTAACTTAAACCATCATAAAATGAAGAGCAGGAGAAAGACTTTGAGCAATTTGTCAGTAAATACATCCTACATAAGTTAAAATATTGTCACAAAAGTAATCTAATAGCTTCCTAAAATGATAAGAGGACATTATAAATTACAATACATATATACATGCAATATTTGTATATTAACATATGCATGCATCACAATGTAAAGCTTTTTAAAAAAAAACTTCAGGGGAGAGTTTGGTCACACGATGACCTACCTGTACAGAAAAGACTAAAGGGAAAGACATTCTCTAATCCAAGTGAAATCCGTTGCAGTCAGGAGACCCCTTCTATTGACAAAGATCAGACAAGGAATAAGGAGACCCAGCTTTTACTTTCTGCAGCATCGTTACCTTCTGAGCAGCCCCACTACACCTCCCTAAGCCTCTGCCATTCCTTCAGCCCTTTTTCCTTACTGGCAAGCTGGCAGTTTAGTTATGGAAAGAGCTCATCTTTGCTACAGATGTGAGCATCTACCTGCATTAAGGTCCCCATCTCCTTCCAAGAAGGGAGATGAGAGAGACAGATAAGTTGACAAAGAAGCCGGCTTCTCTTCCCCACAGAAGGGAATATGGGTTAATAAACATCGAGAGGGAATACGCCTGTAGCTTTACTAGACTGCAAAAATGGTTAAAACTTTCCTAGAGCAGCAGAAAGTTTGTGGGGAGGACACAGAAGGCACAGCTGCACAAATGTAAGATTAGGGAAGGTGGATGGAAGATACCAGGAGGTCTGAAATATTTTTGGTGAGATACATACACAGGCCCAGCCAGTCTCCCAACAAGTACTCTGATTTTAAAAGGCACTTTAATCTGTCTTAGATCTATATAAACAAAGATCGTAGAAGCAATTGTATATAACAGCCTGGGAAAGACGAATACAGGTATCATCTTTCACTTTGTAGCTTTATGTTGGAGAGGAGGGAGGAGAAGGAGAGAGGGAACTAAAGCAACCATGCTCAGCATCAGGGCTTGACGTGAACAGGTCTGTTTCTTTTGTTACTTTGGGTCATCAGGATAATTAAATCCTTTCTAACAGCCACCAAGCCGCGTCAGACAGCGTGTAGGACTGCAAGCCAACTTCTCTAAGCTGCACAAAAGAGCTGCTACATATTGCAAAATAGCCTCTGCGCCTCACTCGGCGCTTTCAGGACAGATCCTGGCACTGCCACTTCTGCAGTGCCGTACCACGCCAACTGGCCAAACTGACGGACAGCCTCAGCCCACGCCGGCCATGGAGCTCCGTGCTGGAGACCCAGTGGCATGTGGGGAGCAAGGCAGTCCACCAGTGTCTGAGGTACAGCCTGCCTTGTGATGTCTGGGGGACCCTGCAGTTAGACCACAGCTCAGACGCCGCACGCGTTTTGGGATGAGCAGTGGAGTTGATGGAAAGGTCAGTCTGAGTCGCTGCACTTCGTTTCCACCCCTCCTCCCCCAACTGCGGAGTTTCTAAATTAATCTGGGTCTTTAGGCTTGTCCGCTTTTATTGCCATTTCTTAAAGAACAGCCCAGCTTTCACGCTACAAACTACCGGGCTGAAATCCCCAGACAAGTTTAGTAAGTGCTTTTTGCAATTTGCCTTTGCCCTTATTCATCCAAGTGTACTCCCTTAAGTGTCTTCTCAAAATCTAAGCTAGGAAATGCGCTTAGTTCCTTCTTTATTTTCCCCTCCCTGCAACGTTTTAATCAAGACACGCCAGCCAGCTCCATCCAGCAGGCACAGGGCGGATGGGAACAGCACCACTTTGTACAGATTGCACTCGACAAGTCACATCAGCGGGGTGCAGCCTGAACCAACACCCCCCCCTTTCTCCCCAAATCCTGACTTCTGCTACTCAGAGGTCTCTGGTTTGGAGATGCCAGAGGGCAAGAAATCCCGCTTCTGTTGAACAAGACAGTGTTAAAGGGAAAATTCCTAGGGTTCTTTTTTTTTTTTTTTCTTTTTTTTCCCCTCTAAATCCTTGACAAGGAGATCTGTGTGTGTATGGCCCACAGCAAAAATAATCCTACGCCTACCAAAATCAAACAGGAATTTACTGACCAGCTCTCACGCACTGCAGGGACAGAGCCAAAGCCTAGAAACTTGCACTGGCTGTCCCGTGACAATGTAACACCTCTGCTATTTTAGTTTCACTTAAGTGCAGGAGGGGAAAAACATTAGTAAAACGCGTTTAGCTAATAACTGGAAACTTTCTGTTAAACTAATCAGGGCGCTGTAGTTGGATAGGGGCATGTCGCAGCTTCCTAGGACCCGGTAACCAACCAAACATAACCCACTGTCGGCTCCTGGCAGGATCAGCTGCCCGGCTGCAACAGCATCTGTTAGCACTGGCGATTTACAACTGGAAAGTATTAGGGAGGGCTGATTAATTGCTACAATATGAAATTTCCATGCCTTCATTTTACATTAGTAGCTCCGCAGTTAGCAAAAACCCAAGGGAAAACCAGAAGGGGTGGGGGAGAAGGAAGGGGGGAGAAAACAGACCCTCTTCAATATGGCCAGGACCAGGATCCTTGGAGGACTGGCTTCAGCTTCTATCAGAAATAAGCTAGGCTACACGATTTCAGGCTGCACAGAAAACACCACAGGTGGAAGCTTACACAGCAACATCGTCCAGAGCCCCCAGACAGCCCCAGTGCACCTCTCTGTCATGGGGGGCGGCTGGCACGGCTGGTGCCCTGGGGCACACCGCACTGCAAAGGGGGGACCACAATGGCCACAAGGTAGAAGTCAACACCATACATCCTCCTTCCCCACCCCTCTCCTCTTCTTCCCCCAAGAAAGGAGGGATGCGGGTTATGTGGTGACTTCAAGGCTGCAAACCTCTTGTTTCGCACCTCCCTCCCCACCCAGCCCCTGAACCACAGGAAGGGACCAACTGCCATAAAAGAGAGACCCATTCAGATCCGCTTTTGCCTTAGCAGAGAGCAGGAGCAGGCCAAGCACACGTACCTGAATGTGCATGGGGGCTAGTGACAGCCATGGGAAAATCCCAAACCCTCTGTCAGAGGGCAAGCTCACCGCCAACCCAAGGCACAAGGACGCACTGCATGGAGACACCAGTGTCGCAGGCTTCCCGATGAGATGCTTGGGTCCAAATCATGAGCGCAGGAGCAATTTGCACCCTCTGCCGAAGCGAGAAGTTGGAAACCCCACCACATCTTGCTTCCCAGGATGGAGCAAAGTAAGATGTCGGCTTTGTTATCACCTCCCCTGCACCCCTTCCTCTCCCCTCCGCACACAGGCAGCAGGCTTATTTCCAACACGCTTTGCAATACGAACTCAGATGAACAAAAGAACAAAAACTCTCGCCCCCTCCCACTGGAGGAGAGGGGAGAATTCAGAGTTCAGTCTGCCACTCTGCTGTTAGCTGTTGCCGCTGCTGCCGGTGCTACGCGGGCCGCCAAGCGCCGGGTAATTTCACACACCATATGTGCAGCAATTGGGAAGCGCCAAGAGCATGGGGCTGGAGGAGCAGCCACTGCCTGCAAATCAGTGGTGCTACAGGGAGGGAGACGCAGCAAAACAACATCCACAAGTAAGCTGTCACATGCCGTCTTTCCAAGGTGACATAACGCCCCTGGACACGCTCTCAGTGCAACATGAAAGGCGCTTGGACACAGGGCACGCTTCGGCATCGCCCACCAGCACACGTGGCGCTGCTGGCGGTGATGAACCCAGAACACGGCATCCACTCCAACCACCACACAGCCCACAGGTAGGGGTTTGGGGACCCAGCACCCCATGCGGTGACAGGCAAGGTCAGGGCAGCAGACCCAACAGCACTGCACACACGGCTGGTTGTGTGCCATGCATCCGTTGTGCCTGCCCAGCAGCTCTGCCCTGTCTTTCGAGCTTACAGACACACACCCCTGGGATCTCTGCCTACAGCTGGGAAATCCACTGGCACGTCTCTGGGATTGCCACCGACCCACAGCAGGCAGGAGAGCAGGGTGAAGGCAGAACAGCCCTCAGCAAGGATCAATGATGCACACACCAGATGCAAGAGATGAGCATGCTCTTGCCTGGGAGAAGAAACTCCCTCCTCACAAGGAGCTTCACCAGCAGGATACAGAGTTGTCAAGCCTCAGGCATCAAAGCCTCGAGGTGTACTTCACACCTGGGGTTTTTAAAGGGTTTTTCTTTGGTCGGTGCAAGGATTTGAGTCTCACTCAAATCCTCATACTTAAAGAGGCGAAGAAGTGGGGGGGTAGGAGGAGTGTTGGACACAACGTGACAACACGACAGATACCAACACATTTAAAGGTGTATAAACCTAAGAGGCAGAACAGCACAGAAGTTCTTTTTTTCAGAGGTAGCAAAGCTTTCTTTTTTTCTTTCTTAAAAACACCTCAGTCACTGAAGAAAGAAAAACAAAAATAAAAAAAAAAGAACGAAGTTTTAAACCCACGGTCTGACACATCATTCGTACTCACCTTGGCAAGATCTCTTATTTTTCAAAGGTCTGACAGCTTCTAGGTGACTACAGCAGCTCCGGAGAGTATGACAGTACTATCTGCAGAGAGATACCTTGAAAGCAGAGGATCTGAGTTTTAATTTGGGCAGTCCCATTAACAGATTTCAGCCTTCATGGTTCCTCCCGTTGACTTCTCCTTAGCAGAAGGATCTGAAGATAGTCGTGGGGCAACTCTGGGACAAACATGAGAAGCCTCTTCAGGGAGCTGGGCTCTGGCAATCAGGGGTGCAGGGCTGATGCAGCCAATGGCTGTGTCCTGGGTCAAGCCTCGCCGTCAGGTACCAGCATGTTCCCCTGCACGAAGAGTAAACACATCGCTGAGACAAGTGCAGCCTTCAGCTAAGGTGCCACGTTTTGCTTGTCTTTTATGTAACCATTTCTGACTGTTATTCAATGATGAAGGAGAACTTACCATGGAAACTGCGAGGAGGTATTTTGTTTAAGATATAGAGCATACTTTTTAAGTTAAGAGCTATTCATCTCCAATATGCAAACATGTGAACTGCATTCAAGGTTTTATATTTGGATGTGTTTCCCAGAAGATGGGCAAGTCCTGCTTGGAGGCTGTGCACTGCGTAGCACAATTTAAAACAAAGAATTCTTTATTTTTTCCTCCCTAAAGCCAAAAAGCCAGGTGAAAAGAAGGAACAGATCCATTCCTTTATGCGGCTGATGTAGGGTTCAGCGGGAAATGCCATTTTCAGCTGAAGCCCCATGGGACTGTAGCGGCTTAGAAAGCTGCCAGCCTGCATCAGCCCCCTCCAAACTGCTAAGCCTTAGGGACTGGTCCCAATCCTGTACGGCCCACAGTCAGTTGGTAAGTGACCTAGTAATCCAATTAGGCAGCAACACAGGCTGTCTGAAGAAATAAAACACAAGGAAATGGGGAAGGGAAAAGTAACAGGAAAGTAATTGTGCCTAAAGCAAAGAGTATCCTCATTACTTTCCTAATCTGCAGCTGCGAGGAGGAGCTTAGCTGGGTGCCCAGTGCCTGGGAAAGGGGGGAAACAAGCCATGGAAAGCCCAGCTCGCCCCCAGCCTGGAAAGCCTCCCCCCACAAAAAACACAAAAGCCGGTCACTGGGTGTATGGAAGACGAGGCAATGATCAGATAGTCCTGTCTAGCCAGCCGGATCAGTAAAGCTTGGCATGATTTCTCCAACCTGTTCTAGCTATTGAAAGTGCTTCTCTGGTTTTTGTCATACCACGTTCAGCCATTGCCAGGTATTCTGAGTGTGTTATCCAGCAAATCATGAGGCTGCAAAGGGACAGGGGAAGGACACCAAGATTATTTCTGCTGAACACAGCTCGGTGACAGAGGGCTGCTCCCATGTGCACTCCCTCAGGATGCCCATCCGCAGATGCCCAACCCATCAGGTGCCCAACTCCAAAGAGTATCCCACACTTTTCAGAGGAAGGCCCATATCTATCACAAATGTGAACAAGTACATAAGAAACCATCGCTTCAGCTTTAAAGGTCAGAGCCCCTGGGAAGAGAAGGGAAATGCCATTTTGCAAGGCATCGTAAAAAACACAACTGCAAAACGGGTATTTCTGATTAAAACAAGTGTTTAAACTGCCGGTGGTTTTCACACACCCAAGAAAAGAGCATGGCAAAAGCTTTAAAGACACATTTTAAGCAGCTTCCTAGCTGAGCTCTGGCTTCCTCTGGGCCGCAAGATAATTACACACTCAAACACAGAGCAAGAGATTGCTGCCGCCAATGGATTTGTTTGTGGGTGTGAAAGCTCAAAAGCACAAAAACTATCACACCAGCTTCCACGCTGGAGGCCCAAACAACAGCATTATCTGGGGCTTTGGAAAACAAAAAAAATGAAAGAAAAAAAGCCTTATAAATGCCATTGCTCTGGAAAATTAGCATTTTTAATAGGAAAGAAAACATAAGGCTTATTTTATATGATGATAACTATCAGCATGTCAGAGGTTTTTTTATGGTTTCTCCATTATCATAACAAAAGTGTGCTGAGCATGTTGGTTGAACTGCAGGAATTAAAAATGCATAACACCCCAGCTTCATGAAGATAATTTTGCAAACAAAGAGCGATGAGGATGTCCTCCTACCACTGATTTCTTTTACGAATAACTTCATCAGCACTTCAACTCCACAGAAGAGATACAGTTACTTTATCAAGATGTACCTGAAATCCAAGATCAAAGTTTGAAAGATAGGTTAAAGAGATGGGCATCCACCTCTGGCTTAGAAAAATCCTCCTCCTGAATACTATCATAACGGAGTCACTTTTGCTCTATATTCCATGACATAACACTGCACAGCATCATCTATCTACGAACGGATGCTTCTTGGTAGCCATTAACCACGCTACCAAAATCTTGACTGAGTATGGTCAGCCCTGTTTTGAGACGGAGAGGCTCCTGCACTGGTCCAGCTCCCACACCAGGGGGTCCTCTCCATCAGTGAAGACCCAAAGGCAGTTNGCTGTGTTTAAATTATTTTCTTACCTCATTCGTGGTAATTATACTTTGACAAACCGAATTAAAATATAGTTGTGATTTCTAAAATCCTACTTAAAAATAGGGGAGATGTAAGAACAAAAAATTTCTTAAGCCTACTGCCATCCACAATTTTTGTTACCCTCCCTTCAGGGCATAGGAATGCAGAGGGTTAAAAGATGGGAGAGATGCAAAAGATAATATTTTGTTAAAATGCCCTAGAAACCATGTTTTAGTAGTAGGAAACAGTGTTTTGTGTCATAGAAACTCACTGTCTTATCCTCCTGTGTCACAGAAAACAGCTTCTCTTCTTGTACTAAAAACCAACAAAAGTTGCTCTTCTCAGGCTCACCACCACCAGCACCACAGAGGACTCCAGCAATGAGGAGATTCAGACGTGTATTTATCAGGAGGGAACGCGTTTCTCACAACTAACAGCTCTCTGTACCTAAACTGAATGCTGAGACCCCAAGAGCTAGACCTACCATCAAAACATGCCTATGGGGTAAGTATGGCTTCTGCAGGACGCAGCTGCACCCATTTGGAGATGCCTACCCTTTATTATGGAATTATTTTCCAGTTTCTGTTTGTAATTAGTACTAGAAATGGAAAAGGACAGGAGTAGGCAGCGTATTTCAAGAAACTAAGCAACCACTCAAAAGAAAGCATAAAAACATGGTACTTTAGAGAAAGCCCCTACATGTATTTCGCTTGTGTGATACAGAGAGAACGGCGATTTCTCCAAAGAGGGCTCCCCTCCCCTCCACTAGCCGACCCTAACCCCTTTTCCAGTCTCCAAACTAAAATATCCAAAGCACAGACCCTTACATTGCAGGAGCCTGGCAACAGCCACAGGAGCTGTTGAGCACCAACAGTAAGTATGGTAAAGTCAAGCTGCCCATGCCCAGTATCGTGGGCAGCATCGCAGCGCAGGCGATACTGTCACAAGAGCGTGTCTCAGTGCCTGGACAAATTCATCCTAATCCCTGCAGGACCAGAGCCAGCTACCTGGCACTGCATCTCAAAGGACAAGCAGGCAGTACGCTGGCTGGGAGGTTAAGTACACTGAGCAACCAAGCCAGCCACCAAGTCAGCTGATGGTGAATTTAAAGAGAAGAGAAAAAAAAAAAA
>WEIS01093450.1:10771-25941 GCA_013389965.1 Todus mexicanus
AGACCAGTTGTCCTGTAGACAATCTGTCTTACTGTTAAAAACAGAAGCAAAGAAGGCATTAAGTACCTCTGCCTTTTCCTCATCTTTAGTTACTATATTCCCTTCTGTATCCAGTAAGGAGGGGAGGTTGTTGCAGCCCTTCCTTTTGTCATTAATGTATTTATAAAAACACTTCTTATTATCCTTTATGGAAGTGGCCAGTTTGAGCTCCAGCCAGGCTTTTACCTCCCTAATTTTTTTCCTACACGACCTAACAATGTCTTTAAACATAACCTTACTTATCTTCCCCGCTTTCCAAAGGCGGTACATTCTCTTTTTTTCCCCTAGGTCATTCAGGAGCTCCTTGCTCATCCAGGCCGGTCTTCTACTCCTTCGGCTCATCTTACGGGACATCAGGACAGCCTGCTCCTGTGCCTTCAATATCTCCCTCTTGAAGTATGTCCAGTATTTTGGAGAAAAAAAAAAAAAGTGTTTTGAAAAAGGGAGAGACAGACTTATAAAGGATCTGGAGATAGGAAGCTTGCACACTTTCAGAGCAACCCTTGCTTAAGTGGAGCTGTATTTAAGTCCTGCTGTGCTCTTTACCATTGTTTCACAAAGTTAATTATGCTAAGTTCATTAAGATGGCATCGTTAAGGCAGAGAGCTACTATCATCTACTGTACGACCACTGCAGCAAGTATCCAAGTGTGTCACTGCAGCAGGTACACAAGTGTGCTGCTTATATGCATGGAGAAATAGTGGTGGTATTTCTTTCCCATCTTGCAGCCTAAATTCAACATCATTTATACAAAATGAAGTTAATTAAAAATTTGAAGAATGTCTCTGAAACTAAGCCTGCTTTGGAGTAATTATATCTTGTGTCATAAAAGGTTAATTTGGGCAATGGGGAAAATGGGAGTTTACTGTCTTTATATATACTACAGACCATGGAATCAACTCCTTGCTGATGTTGGCAGAAAATTCTAGCTGGTTTTGAATGCTCTGGGTTTGGTTTCTAAATATAGCTTTAGATCACACCTGTCTTACAGTGGCAGCAGGAGTTCTCATTTACCTCACCTTGTTAGCCCAGGTACTGTGCAGTGAAGCTGCAGCCACATGCAACTCAGCCCAGGCAGTGAAAATGCAGGTTGCCCTTCTGAGGAGAACCAGCCGCAGCAACTGGAAATCACGTGGCTATCCCCCTCCCCTCAAGATCACACAAAGCTGTTTAATTTTAAGGTAGATATATTTTCTATTTTCTTGAGATGTGAGTCATTTGTTTTTCTAGTCATAAGGGCTTAAATTTTAGTTTTTGCTAAAAACCCACAAGAGTTTATTTTGATGCAATTGAATGATGCTGGAGTATGAGGGTTTTTAAGATAAGATACCAAATTATAAAAGTAGTAGGTAGATGTTATCTCTCTGAAGTAGACATCATCTGAAAGAAGGGATGTGTTCTTGTGGATATTTCAATGTTACGAGAGCTTTAGTAATGACAGAAGTCCTGTCAAAGGATGCATATTGAAGTGACTTTGACTACATCAGAATGTGAATGTGAGTGAGAATAAATTCAAAATCAAATTAGCTGTGAAACTGGGATGCTTAAATCACTGGTAATGGATAAATCAAAATAAAGTAGAAATATACTTAAGATATAATAGGTTAAGTTTGGCTTGACCTATAGGTGTAACAGTGAAGAAGCAGCCTGGTCTCACTTGCATTACACAAACTAATGGAAATGCCAGAATGAATTGCCTGTGCACCCCTGTGATGACAAGAAGCTGCTTGTATACACTTAGCAAACCAAAGCGACAGAGAAGTTTCTTCTACAAAAGCAGTACATACCATTGTACCATCTTACACAGGGAGAAGAACAACAAGGCCACTGATTGTGGTTTCTGGAGATGTTTCAACTGCCACATCATCTGTGAACTCCCTCAATGTCCCCCTCAATGTGGTATTTACAAAAGCTGTATGCCGTATATTGTGGTCTATCTGGGAGCACTTAGAAAGCAAGCACTCATAATCATGAAAAAATAAAGCACAAATAGGTCTTTCCTGAGCATGTGTCCATATGAATTTACCACTACTGACAGAACTAGCATGTTGCATTTTCAAATGTTTTTTTGGGGGGGTAAAGGTCTGTAGCTATATACGGAGACACTTGTGAATACTAGTGTAATAATACTGATTGATAGAAGTATCTATTGCCATTTGTGGACAGAGGAATTGCCTTTGTGCAGACAAGTACTACCACTGTACCCATGGAAACAGCAGCCATTGAAAAGCAAAACTACAAAATTCTTGTGCACATTAGTAGGAACATAGAGGGAATAAGATCATGGCTGAAATAAATCCCTCACTTTTTTACATTCTTCCCATTCACTTCAGTAGCTGCAGAACCAAGAACTCTGCATTCAGCTTAATTCTACATCTGTTACCTTCTTTCTGCCCCTGTAGCTCTGAGGCACTGTGCTCAAATGTTTCCTGCTAGGGTACGGCATTTCCAAATATGCTTAATGCAAGCTTTCTTTATAACCACAAAATCTTGCATGTCAGCTGGTGGACTCTGGGAATGTAGCTGCCCCAGCACAGGAAACTTCAGGTTGCTTAGGTCTGAGAGGTGAAGCCATGTCGTGTGCAAAAGAGACACTAAAAATGCTTCCTTTCACGCCAAGAAGCGTCACTGCTTGGTTTTGCTGCTAGAAGAGCAGTTCATTTAGACTGCCCTGCTTTGTTTTCATAAATGTGATCTATAGAAGTAATAATTAACCAAGCAAACTCTAAGGATCCTGGCACTGTCAGGCTTTTTAGAATTCATTGTAGCAGGGGAGAACATCTGCGATCTGAAACCTCGGGAGTTTGGAACAAAAGACTATTCTGTGTGTTTAACCAGCAATGAACTATTTTATTCTTTCTTGTTAACACCAAATAATGACAATAGAAATGAAAATATGGTCTCATATAGCTTCAGAAGAGTCGAGGCCATTTTGCCAAGATTCTCATTTCTACAGCCTTGGATTCTTCCCTCATCCCTGAGTGAGTCTTGTTGATGACTATGACATTTCTAGCAGTCTGGATATATTCTTGCGTTGAGGTCCAAAGTCTTGAATGTGCACTAAAATTGAGATTCAGAGAAGCTCATCATCATGCTGTCTGCCTTAAGTGGTGGTGCGCCACCTTTTATTACATGTTCCACCAGGGAAAAATCACGCATCCCCTCCCAGTGACTGACAAGAGGCAGTGAAATCTCTTCGCTTTCTGCTCTCCATCACCCTGACTCAGCCTATCAGTTCACTGACAGATGGTACATGGTCCTGATGTATAGGTACTAAGAGATTAAAGTATAACTCTACAACAAAATGAACCCATAGGACACAAGTAGCTTTTAAAATTACCTCAGGCGATGTGTCAGTCATCACACAGTATGGGATTTTCTCAGGTGGGAATTGCATTTACAGATTGTGTGTGTTGTTTAAACTATAATATGCCCTACTGCCAGCCATTTGCCTGGCTACTTCTTCCTGTGATAAAGGAGTGAGATGGATGTAGGACTCCCTGTGTCCATAAACATAAATTATAGATCTATATCTGTACCTACCTATCTGTGCCAAATGTCTCTTTTTAAAATGACACTGGCTAAGTTTTGAGTAAAGCGCAGCAGAATTCTCCTGTGATGTTGATTACTGCACACACTGTGCACATTTCTTATTTCTAGGGGACAAGGACTTAAAAAGTTGAAGCAGAGAGAAGCACACGGGTCTAGTTTAATGGCAAATCACATTTGTCAAAAGCACAGATAAGGGAGCCTCGCTCTAAGCAATTTCTATAACAAAAAAATGGAACAAAACTTGACCCTGGACTCTGTGCACTCTGATCTCAGTGTGGGAGTTTTGCTTGCAGGAGAGTGGTGGGATCAGTCCTTGAATATACCTTTCATGCTGTCCTTCCCCACCCAAGGGAGAGAATTTTAGCCTAGGATTTTTTTAAAAAAATATTTTTCTGTATGTGTGTGAAGATGAGCAGTTTGGGTTTTGTGAGCTTTTAAAAACCTGAAGTAGAAGCCCTCAGTAACTTAGTGGTGGGTTGTACCACAGAGCGGCACCGAACCGGTATGTGTGCAGTTGCTGATGTGCAGGAAACCAGCAAAGTGTTTTGTGGGGGCAGCTTCCTTAACCAGAATTAAATTAAGTAACTTTTCTCTTAATTTGGGGATGGCTGATTTGTTGTACCATTCAAGTATATAGATAGGATGGTTGTTTCTTTGTTCCTTACGTGCAAAATTATTTATGAGATCCCAGCTCTGTGTGAGATACAAGCCTCACACAAGAGCTGTTTGACTACATCCAATGCAGATAAGAGGGAAGAAAATCACCATGTTCACAAGTGAGATCTCAGCTGTTCACAGGATATTGCACTAAGCTTGTCTGTGTGATTGACATTTTGCTCTGGAGTGATGTATTTTCAAGAAGAATACTTGACTATTTTTTGACTATCAAAGGTAGTAAAGACTCCTTTAGAATTTCCTGTCTTAGGTTTGTATTTTGGGGGGGACTATTTAATTACCTTTATATTGGCAGACTATGTAGCACAAGGCAGTTGTGAGAGAAAGAGGAAAAGAGCTTTTGCGGTGGCTGGAGCTATTGAAGAAGCAAAGACAGACTTCACCCTAGTTACAGCAGGAAAAGCTGGAGAAGCTGCTGAAGAAATTAAAAACTGGCCAAGCCCAGTGTTTTGGTCTTGATCCTAACCTCTGAAGCACCTTTAGGGGAACCCAGTCTTTTCTGAGAGTGATGGGGGACAATCAGTTGCCTCTCAGGTCACTTCATGAGAGGGGCAGTGTGTTGGCTGAGCAATGCTCACTTGCAGCCTCCAGGCCCTTCTTGCCAAGATGTGGCTTCACTGGACTGCAGAAGAGCAAAGGTGTCAGGACAGGAACACCTTTACACTGCAGTCTGGTTATGGTATGCCTCTCCTCTGTAGAAACCAAGGCCTTGATTTTGGTCAAAGCAATGCTCACAGATTTATAACCAACTGAAAGCACTCTGGAAAGGAAATATGTGTGATTTCATCTACCTTGACATGCTGTAGAGAGATGAATTTTTAAAATGCATGAGAATTTCTCTTTTGAGCCAAACCAGGAGCTGTAATTCTTCTCTGATCTGAGGCCTGGCAGTAGGTCAGATTTTTGCTTTCTGTGTACAGTAAGACATTGCTCCACTGGCTTTCCCTTGGTTTTCTGAGATGAAGGCTTGCTAGGTGTCTCCTCTTTGTGGCTGCTTCTAAGTGTTGTGGTCATGCAGTCTGCAGCCTGATACAACTCCACATGGCTCAGCAGAAGTGGTGCCCAGGGACCAGTCTTGCTGGAAAAGTGGTTGAAAAGTGAACTTGGGCAATTTTCCTTGCAGTTCTTAGCCATGGGAGAACAGACTAAAACATTTCATTTTTCCCAGACTGTGATGGCTACCAGTGAAGGGCAAATAATGCAGAAGATGACTGGTGAAGATGCCATGATTCCTACCACACAGTAGAAGGTACCTTTGTGGTACCCTTCAGGCTTTACCATTGTGTAAAAACACAGTTCTGAGTTAAGCTAAATCCAGATCAGGTCTCATCCCTTAGGAAAAGACTTGGAGAAGCTGCTCAGCAATGAAGCTATATTTTTTTGGGGTTTCATCAAGTTCCTCTTACTAAGCAAGTGCTCTCTTGCTGAATGGGCAGATGTATTCCAATAGAACCATGAGGAAATTAACAAAAGCCACAGGAGGGCCAAGACCACTGGCCTGAAGAGCTTGTGCTCGTGACAGGCTCAGAGAGGTTTCTTCCTTATATAAACACTTTGTTCCTCCTCTAGTACTCCTAATCTCAGTTTCCTGGCAGTAAAAGATCCTTAAAATTGTACTGGTAAACAAGACATCCTCAATTACTGCCTTGGTGGCCATGTGTGACCATGAGAGAATTCATGTGTTGTCACCATGTGAAAATATATCACTTCAAAGAATAGCAAAAATACTACTTTCACTGTAGCTGAAGGTTTGATAATTTACTGGAGGGGCTCATAGGCAGCTCCTGCAAGCCTGTTTGAGAAATGCCACCCCAGGCACCTCTCATCTAGCTCTTAATTTTCTCCTTGGGAGACAAAGTGTGTGTGTGAGATGTAAGGATGGCCTATTTAAATCTTTAGCGTAATCATGGGCTGGGTGAAGCTTTCAGCAAGTTCCTACAGAATGCACGTGGGGAAGGAGTGTGAAACGCACACAGGCTCATGCGTACCTTTGGTGGGCAGAGCATCCTCTGAGACCTGAGGGACCAGCAGAGATACTGGAGGCAGGAGGAGCCCACCCAGCCCTCAGTGCTGCAGTGTAAAGCTTGCCTAAGTGGTTCTGGGAAGCTGATGCAGGTCATGACTATGCATAACTTATTCTGCATGTGGAAATGCCCCTCCTTTCAAAATTAGATATGTACTCTCAGGCAGCAGGGGGCAATAGCAGGGCTTTTGTCTTTGCATTTTATTTCCGAGATGTAGAAAAATAATTGGAAAGAGGAAGTTTTAAAAATGTTTAAAGGCACTTTTTTTCTATTTTGTACTGAGGATTTTGGAACAAAACTGCCCTGTCTCATTGTTGTGTTCCCAGAGGTGGTGATTAGCAACCAAGATAAGTAGCCACGGCTTTTTTGCAGAGATAATGTTCTTGGATGCAAGGCACAGTGATTCCCATAGCAGTGCTGCCTGCTCAGTCCCTGCTACCCAGTGCTGGATCTCAGACACCATTTTCATTGCTTCCTTCCTAGCAATTCAGAAATATGAAGCTGGATGGTATTATTCCATAACCTGTATATAAGAGGTAGCTTCTTCTTTCTGACATTAAGGTATTTGCCTTTATGCAGCATAAAGCACTACAGTGGTTTGATGAATTACTATTAGCTCCTGCTGGAGAGTACATGAAATATATTCCTCGTGATGTGAAGTTTTAATGTGGTTTAAGCTCCAGAGCTCTGATGCAGTATTTATGTTGTTCCATGTTCTACTGGCAGAGTTAAGCATAATATTGTAGACTGGCAGGAGGCTGTTATGATCTAAACTTCTTGATTATGTAAGTGTTTAATTTTAAGTTTTGTTGCACATAACAATGTATCCAGTTATGTTTTTTGTGTATGATTCTTCTTCTAGGAAGCAGAGGTATCAGTAGGACTGGCCTAGGCTGCAAGGCATAAAGTTTTCTTCTCACTCAGAGTAAACCATGCATGGTTTGGGCTCTATGAGCTTAGTCATTTATCCAAAAGGCATGTTTTTCAGTGCAGTGGCAGGCGACATCTCTCTCACTGGTGTTGTGTTATTTTGAAGTCCCACACTGAGGTCCCTGTAACCCATTTAATTTGGAATCACGTGCCAGTACTGTAAGGAGGATGCAAATGCGAAGGACCTTTCCTCACAATGCCTTCAGTCTCATGCCAGACTCATTTTTGATTTGCATTACACTGGCAGAAGAGAGTAGTTGCTTCCCCCATGTCTTCCCCTTGAGAAAGTTCCATCAGAGCTAATGTATGCTGCCTGTGTCAATCCTCTCTACTATTAATTAATTTATTTATTTTTGTATCTAATGCAGGGTGATCCCCACTTGGCTTCCTCAGCCCACAGTCATAAGAGAGGACTGTAAGCTTTATGGGTGATAAGCACCTATCAAACTATTTTTGTGAAGTACTCGGCTCCCACTTAAGCAAGAAAACATCTTTGATTTGAAAAGTTTCATACCCACCGTGCTTAGACTTTAGGGGTTTCATGGACAATTTTGGTTTCAAAACTGAGTTTCTTGAAAAATATGGGGCTTGCTGATGCGAGCCTTCAGGTGCTACTGAAAATCTGAATGTGAGCGGTTGCCTGTTCCTGTTGATGGTAGCTGTGAGAATCATGGCTGGTTTTCATGCCCAAAGGTTATTTGTCTGGCATCTAAAAGTAGATTGTCCCTAATGGTTGGCCTCATCCTATAAACTGATGAATTCCTGTAGAATACATTTTATTTTGGTTTCATCAATAGAGATTGCATGTAAGAGAAGTTGGGTTGTACATCTTTTTCTGTTGCACATGATGCTCATATATGTAGTGCAGTCACTGCTTCAGTCAGAACGCACACTTAAGTTTTTAACTTTAAGGACAAGTAGAAATTTTTGCTTCAGTCTTTAATGCTAAGAACATCCTTGAAAACTTAACTAACTGCATTTGTGATAACATAAGCCCACTCCATAGAAGGCATTTTATCATTTTAATTCACTATAAACACAAATTCATTCTTGACAGTTACATATTGAAGCTAAAAGTTATCCCAACTTACTGAGGAACCATAGCTTCCCTGTGTGGCCATGGAGGAGAAGTCTAATCACGTCTTAAGTGAGCTGTAGCACCTTTGCAAGCATCTCTCTCTCTCCACTGATTGCGTCAGCTGGTCTCCTAACTGAAGTACTTCAGTCCTCAGAGTTAAGGATTAATGTAGGCCTGAGGAAGGCTCCATTTTTTGTTGATGAACAGAGGTAACATGTTTACAGTCCAATCAAATACTTTTCATTCCTTTATTTGTTGGTGTGGCTGTCTGTGAATGTTGCTCTTCCTGTCTGTTAATGAATACGGATGTGCAACTGCCTGCACCCATCTGGCTTTGTTCAATAAATGTACAGGCACAGACGTTTAAATCAAATATTGATAAATACAGCCTTTAATATGTAAATTTTTTTGTGAACAAAACTATATCATCCTGTATTTTTTTTTTCCATGGAGAGGCATTTCTGCCATGGTGATGCTTTTTTTGATTGCCATTGTACTCTGTCACTTGCAGTGATGCTTCAGAGTCAGAGAAGTGGGAACAGTTCCTGAAATATATTTGGAGAGAGGAATAAAAAAAGGTAGAAGCAATTATTTGGACATAATAATTCTCCTTTTGTTTCAATAGCAACTTCTTCCTCATCCACAAGTCTTTTCAGCAATCAGAGACTTAGTGTGCAGAAGTCCTAAACCATCCTAAATAACATCTGTGGGAGTGCCAGGCAGAAGAGCATTAAGAAGTGCACCTATGTGTGTACATGCAAAAATAAAACCCAAAAGCCCCCCAAAACAAACTAAGGTTCTACTGTTTGATGGGTGCTTGATGGGATTATCAAAGACTTTAAGGTGAGTCGCAGTAGGAGAGAGCCTAGCCAAAAATTGTGAGCAGTCATTTCCCTCTCAGGGTAGGTTGTGATCAGCTATCATACTTGCTGTTAATTCTGAGAGCTTAATGATCTGTGATTTCAGGGGATTCTTTTCTTTCCCCCTTCTCATTTTTTGAAAGTTGTTAATCAGAAAAAATCTACTGGAAAAGCAGGAATGAGTCAGCTTTGGTATTTTCACAGGAGAAAGATGCAACTAAGTATGGCTTTGATGGAGACAACACTGTTTCATGGGTGTTCAAGGAGCACATGGTTAACTAACCACATGGCTGTGCATGTCCTTTGCTCCTTTTGACTGCTCCAAACATATTTTATTTTCGCCATTTCAGAAAATCAAGTAGAAAATGTATTTTACTGTAGAGGTGTGCTAGTAAAAGCATACAATTTTTTTCACAGGTTCATAAATATACTTCTAATTGGACATTTTGTTTTTCTTCAATTTGCAAAAGTTTGTCTTGATTTGGACTGCTCAGGATGGAAAGAACTCCTTGTTATCATGAAGTACAGGATATTTAATTTTCCCTTCTCCACTTTCCCTGTTTGGTTTTTTTTTTTTGCTCTGGAAGTTGAATGTAATGAATTACCAGGATTGCAGCCTGCTTCCAGATTATTTGATGCCCTTTGCTACTTAGGAAAGACTTGTCCCTCTAGTCTTGTTTACTAGACAATCCATTGAAATTGCAGCTTTAGTCGTACATCAAGTTGAAGATTTTAGGCATGGGAAGAGAAAAAGAAAAAGAAGTGCAGCTTTTTTTTTTTTTTTTTTTGAACTTACAGTACAGTCTCAGTATACTTTATCTGGGGGCAGATGAGTAGAAGTAGCTCCTGTGTCCCTCAGCACCTCCCACCCCATGATTTGCTGCCTGCTCTGCTGTACTGTCATCTGTGAAGTTGCACTCCGAAAAGGAAGAGATACTTTTCAAGGAACCATGACCGATGGGTTTCTGTCAGAGCTCTCAGGACCAGGCCAGCCACTGTAGCATTTATTATGCTGCTAAGGAGAGTTTTAAAAGGAATTAAGGTAGAGATGTAAAACTGTAGAATATATATGGTTACTCAGTGTTATGAAATGCAAACTTAAGCTATTCAGTCTGTTAAAATACTTTGGTTTCCTCATCTGACCTCAGAACTTTCTAAGGAGAATACTTGCATGTTACTTATGGCTTTTTTAGTATCTCCAGAAATGTCAGAAATTCTATTAGTTTTTCCAGAGCTACATATGCAGAAATAGATGGCAATATTTCAGTGCTTTATAGAAAGATTGCTGGATTAAACTACGTTTTTGTCTAGACAGACTCTAGCAGTTGCTCTGTGGTACAAAAGTAAAATTGGAAATGTATTAAAAATCAACATTTTATTTAATGCTGTAAATCTTACTTCAAAACCATTTAAATGACATTGCCATTATGTATGCTAGCACAAGGAGCAATGTCAGTAAGTTGGAAGCTCTGTGGGTTGCATTTTATGCTTTGTACTGCAGTGAAGGAATGTATCAAAGAAACCTCTCAAATATACACATATGTTGTAAAAAGTAACACTATAAAACATCAGGATTTGAAATGCTTGCGGTAAGTGCTCTGTGGGATTGTGCTGCTTTTATAAAAAGGTTGTCAGCACAGAGACTAGTTCCAGCCTTAAATTAATCAGCTCAGGGGAGCATGTTTTGGCACTGAATGGCAGGGCTTGTGAATCACTTCAGGAACATTTGCCCTGTGGATGGTCCATAAAGTTCACAATGGGTCTGAAAAGCAGAAATGTGTGTTGGAATCCTATTGTGCTCGTTGGCTAAACGCAGTGGCAGGGAGCCTGTGGTTCATCAGCTCTGCCTTTGCTTAGAGAAAAAAAGAAAGGGGAAAAGCACACATAAAAACCAACCCACATATAGGGGAATTTCCTCTAATCCTGAGCCCTTTTTTCTTCTGTTTTCTTAGAGGTTTTACTGTTGTCTTGGGCAGAGTTTTAAGCTTTGAATTTTATGTTAAAGTTTTCTAAAGAGTGGTGCCCAGATAGGATGGGATGGGGATGGTTCCAGATGCCAGAGCCCACGCCCAGTACTCTGCAGGCTCCCAGTACCTCTGAGTGGGAATGACATCTCCTCCCTTCCTCCTTCCGCCCACCCCGCACATATTATGGCCTGGTTAAGCTATTCCCAGAGTCCTTCAGGTCCTTCTTTCAGGAAGCACAGCTTTTGCAAAGACTTGCTTCTCCCAAAGCGCACCATAATCACCAGAAACCTGAAACTTCCTCCCATAATCCATCAGAGCTTTCTCCTAAGTCCCTTAAGAAGTTATATCACTCTTGAATGTAGAAAATGGGAGAACAGTATTTGATCAACATTACTTTGTTTCAAAAAAACCCGAACAACCAAAAAGAAGACAAGAGACTCTCCTGGAAAGCTGTTTGCATTCTGTGCTTTTTTTGAGAAATAAACATCTACCTTTACAGAGTTGTTTTAATGCTGCCTTTAACAACTTTTGCAAACACAAATACATATTAAGCAATATGATACCTGATAAGCAGGTGTTCATGAGCTGCAATAGATTATTTTTAATGGCTGGCATTTACTTTATCAAACCTTCTTTGATAGGCTGGAGCTACGGACAGACAGAACTCAACTGCACAGGCATGGAGAGCCCAACGCCTGGCCTGAGGCGTTAGAGATCTCAGCCAGATTATTGAGAGCACAGGACTCTGTGCTTCCCATGCTTTCTGTCTCTATCTGGCTGACCTATTGCCATTTTTATGCCAGTCTCCATGGTAACTTCTTTTGGGGTAAAATAACAGAAATGTGAGTGAGCTGTCTGCCTACAGGAAAGCTGCCACGGTCCTGGTGCCAGAGCCCTGGTGAGACATGGCCCCGGCACATGCATTCTGGTGGGGTTAGGCAGGTTACAACAGCTGCTTCCAGTTAAGGTGAAATCTCTCCTTCCCTGCTACTCTTGCCAGGCAATGTCTTCTCAGCCCTTCACTGTCAGCGTCCCCCTGTAACTCTTCTGCGGATTACTCCTCCCCTCCTGTTTGCAGGTTTACATGATTCATTTTACATTTTAAATGGCTTTGTCAATAAAAGCTTCAGTTTTCAAATGAAACATTCGCTGGTAACTCGGGAAATGTTACAGGAAAATGTTTACTAACAGTTATTAGTAAATTAATGAGTTTTCTGTGCCACTGTGTGCATAGGAACTGGCAATATAACAAATGATTTAGAGAGCCAGACAGTTTGTTAGGACTAAAGCACCTGAGTTCTGTCCTTCCCTTGGCTGTTTGAGTTGTTTGATCTTGTGCAAATTTGCTGTCAAGTCCTGGGCCTCTCCTTCCCTAAAAGTGAAAAAAGCAAATGATTATGCATACTCTTAAATGATTCTGAAGATTGTGGGTGAGCTGCTGTCTACGTGGAGACCACGGTAGCACCACTTGGGGTCCTCAGAAACGGATGTTCATTTTTAGTGGTGCTACAGTAGAAAGTGACCTGTATTTGAGTCACCACATACTTAGTTGGAGGGGGAAGCAGTAGATGTGCTAGATGTTAAAAATATGTATTTTCTTGTAGATTTTTTGCACGTGTATTTCTTACATTACCCTTTCTTCACTGCAAGTGTCAGTAGAAATCACAACTTTGTTGTTCCAACCTTCCTATCCAAACCTCAAGAGACGTTTCTGTGAACCACTCAGTCTAAATAGATGAGACAGAGGCATGTTAGGAAATTATATTAACCCATTCTGGAATGGCTTGCATGTCACACATGAAATGTGATAGACCTGGAAAGTAAGCATTAGGGTCATGAGACTCTTCAACTGAAATTAAACCCCTCTTTTGGGGTTGTTGGAAGTTGAAGGGCTGCTGGAGAGAAAAAAGGGTTATCATCTCTTTTTGTTTCATATGAAAGCTGTGTCTTTAAAATACTTGTTTTCCTCTTTGCGTTTAGAGTTGGAATTCTTCTCAAACAACTAGCCCTACCTCCTCCCACAACATGAACTGAAGTTACACAAATCTTCCAGCAAAGTCAATGAATTAAGTATCTGATTTGTAAATGTTATTGTCTCTCGAACCTTTTGTTGTGGTATATGGAAACAATTCACAAGTGGAAGGATCTAAGCACTTTTTATCCTACTTTCTTGAAGCGTCATATGGAAAAGAAGGCAGCACTTGAAGTTTGCATGTCCTTGGCCAGGTACCATAATCCTTGCACAGCCTGGGTGTCCTGCCTTGGCAAGCTCTGCATCTGGCATTGGACAAAAGAACATGTAACAAGTTATGATACCTCCACTCCTCATCCCCAGTGTCCTTCATAGTAGCTATTAGTGAAATGAGGAAAAGTGTCAGTGAAGTGGTCCTTCATGGACTTCCATATGTTTTCTTTCCCACAACGTAGGAAGCAAAGCCTTTGAAGTGACCCTGACAAATGGGAGTGTGCACAAACTCCTGTAGGGAAATTAAGGGGCCTTTCTATCAACTGTTGTCCTCTTTTTTTCTTGGGATGCCTTCTGCTAAATATCATCAGAACTGGAAAGCATTTCAGATAGGTGGCCCTATTCAGTCTTCTGCTTGTGCTGAGTGGTGAGCATTTATTTAAAATGTTGGTAAGGCCTATTGTATTATTTCATCTCAGTGAAATAATACACAGTATCATTAATCGTGAGTTGTTGACAAGATTTTTGTGGAAGCAGTGGAGAGCTAAATTCTGCTGTGTGGAAAAATTTAATGTATAAATAGAAAACAGAGCAAGTGGAGGCTTTCATTTCGGCACTCATGCAAACAGGTGAAAACAGATTTTGAATGAAAATACATATAAAAATAAGGTGTTCTGAATGAATAATTTAGTTTCCTGTGGGAGTGTATGAAATTGGTCATTTACTCAGCATCCCCAGTTTGGAAATTGAAGCTGCATGTTGGATCAGCCTGACACCAACATTGCATGCTCCTCTCACATTGGCGTCAAAAGGCAATTGTCAGATCATTAATATTCACGTGTGCAGACCAAAATATAGCATTTTCTTTTTGCATTGGCTTCTTCATGGTAACTCTGGCCAGATTGTTTTTGCTTGGGGTGAACCACGCAGAAGGGAGTCGTGGCAATCTCTCCATTGTCCATGTGGCCTATTAGGGAAGTCATGTTCATTCAATAACAAAAAGCTGGACCCACTCCCAAAGCTTCTGCATCCAGAGACTGGCCATCTCCAGCTGTCACTCTAGTTCCCTGCTGTGATAGCTTAATTTTTCTTCTAAGAGAGCCCTTCCCCTAAAGCTGTACGCTAGAAATGTGCTGTGGCTCTATTCTGGAAAGTCTCTATGGAGCCCAGGAAGATGAATAACATCTCTGGGCTTGGCCTTTCATAGTCTAGTTCTTGCTGTACCATGTCCAGACCACCAGGCTGCTGAGTCTTGAAGAGATCTGTTAGCTACTAACAGAAAAGTACTGATGACATTTATGTAAACACAGCTGTCTCCCCATGCTCCTGCTCAAGTCCCTTTCTTGCAGATTTCTGAAACAGGGTGATTATTTGTTAATTTAAAAATATAAACAAAACTGATACGCTATCAACAATAGTGATAAGAAAATAAATTAACCCCACTGCAAAAGCTAAAACCCATGCTATTGTCTTTTGTATTAAAGACAGCTGGCCTCTTACAAACAGAGCAGGAGTTTTATTGGTCATTTGCTTGTTTCATACAGAAATACACAGACATTTTTCACATTTGTGCTCAAAGTAGTAAAGCCTTATGTTTCTCAGGATATTTACTTCTGATCAAGTGTACGTATTAGGCAGACAGATTTATTCATGTCTTTCAAGCAGTATTAAGGTCCCTGTCTGAGCATTTTGTGCCTCCCTCCAGAGCATCCTCCTTTTGCTGGAGACAATTGCTCTCGAGCTGTTGAAACGAAGAAAACCCAATAACAAATAAATGTTATTAAGCAGGCATTCTTTATCACGGCACCGGGCAACGTGGGGGATAGCTCCTACTAACGTGGACCAGTCAAAAGCACTTGA